>VZTR01022353.1:40685-108353 GCA_013400775.1 Chaetops frenatus | reverse complement strand
CTGTGATTCCTGGATAACAGCAGAGCATCCTCTGACAGCAAGGACTGGGCAGAGCAGGTCTCCAGGTATAAACCCGAGGTGAATTGTAATTCATCTATTTTATTATATACACTGCTGGCTCCCGTGTCCGTTTCCACGGGATTTAGAGCCCGTTCAACGCTGGGTCGGGGCGTTCACATGGCTCAGCCCTCCCCAACATGGCGGCGCGGCAAAGACTACATCTCCCATCGGGCCCCGCTCGCCACCCCGCGTGATGACGGCAAGCCAATGGGGGGCGGCGGAAGGCGGATATAGCGCCACCCGCGGGCCCGCTCTCTCCTTTCCGCCGGGCCGCGGCTCATCATGGCGGTGCAGATCTCCAAGAAGCGCAAGGTGAGTGCGGCCGCACGGATCCTCCGCGGCCACGGGCGCCGCCGCCTCGCCCGGGGCGGCCCCGGCAGCCGACGGAGCNTGGCTGGCCCGCTCTGTGCGCCTGTCCTGGGGAGGGACGGAGGTTTTGGGCTGTCAGGAGTACCGGTAGCTCCATGTGGGGCTGGGAAAGGGATGTGACCCCACTAATCATTTGCCTTAAATTACTCCCGAATTACAGCAGGGAGCTGTGATCCCAGCGTGAACGTTGGCTGTCGGTCAGGCAGTGGTTGGTGTAGGCTCCTGCCAAGAGTGGATTATTCCTGGCAGTTTCAGGAGAGGTGGTTCCATTTTTCCCCACTGCTGTACCCTGAGGTTGGCTCAGTCGGGCACAGCACAGTGGTAGTAAAGCCAAGGTTGTGGGTTCAGCCCCTGCGCTGTTCACTTAAAAGTTGGACTTGGTGGTTCATGTGAGTGTCTTCCAGCTCAGAATACTCTGTGATTCCTGTAAGAGGAGGAGAAAGTTATCAGGAGAGGCTGTCAGGCTGCAGGACGAATTTGGGTGAACTGCACCCAAATTCAGAATGTGACAAGAGCTTGAGTTCGCCCATTTGTGTTTTAGTTTGTCGCTGATGGCATCTTCAAAGCTGAGCTGAACGAGTTCCTGACTCGGGAACTGGCTGAGGATGGATACTCCGGGGTGGAAGTCCGGGTCACTCCCACCAGAACTGAGATTATCATCCTTGCCACCAGGTAACTCAGCCCTCCTGAACTGGGACTCTCTGGGAGCATTTTAGGATGGTCTGACACTCACACCTGGGGACACTTTTCTCAGTTGTCCCGTGCTTATTTTCCCCCAGAACTCAGAATGTCCTGGGAGAGAAGGGGCGCCGGATCCGGGAGCTGACGGCTGTGGTGCAGAAGAGGTTTGGATTCCCCGAGGGAAGCGTGGAGGTAAAACTGCCTCAGGAACTGGGTGGTGCACTTGAATTTGGGATGGCAGGATGGTGTCCCCTGAAAGGTGGTTCTAAGATAACTTGGGCCATGTGTTATTTGGCCTCAAAAATGCGCTTGTGCTGAAATACAGAATTAATTGCAAAGAAACTGTTTTGGTGCAGAAGAAAAACACAAAGTAAAGTGATGCTTCACTTATTTTTGATCCTTGATGTTTGGGTGTTTTCCCAGAGGAAGGTTGGACTAGGAGTCCTTATAGAGGGTTCATGCAACCCAAAGGATTCTGTGGTTCTGTTCCATGAAATCTGCTGCTGTTACTAGTTCCTTCCTCTAAAATAAATCAGGGAGGGAGGGGGAATGTGGGTGGTGCTCATTTATTCCAGCTTGGCCAGCGCTGCTGGATGACATTGTACAGGGAAGGGAGTGTAGGATAAAGCTGCTGCCTGTAAATGTGGAAGGAATAACTGGCCTGAATGTAGGGGGTGGAGTAGAATGAAGCTCCTGTATTCTGCTAAAGTAAAAGTTGAATTTACTGTGTGGGTGGTGAGGAACTGCCACGGGCTGCCCAGAGAAGCTGTGTCTTCCCCATCCCTGGAATTGTTCAAGGCCAGGTTGGACCAACCTGGGCTAGTGGAAGAGGAGGGAACTGGATGATCCTTGCCAGCCACAGCCTGCTGTGATTGTGTGACTGGCTTGGAGAAGAGCCCTGTGGTGAGTGTGCCTGTGTCCTGTGCAGCTCTACGCCGAGAAGGTGGCCACGAGGGGTCTGTGTGCCATCGCCCAGGCCGAGTCCCTGCGCTACAAACTCCTGGGAGGGCTGGCTGTGCGCAGGTGAGTACAGCAGCCTGAGCGTGGGGCACCCCTGGCATTCCGGTACCATTCCCAGAAAACACCCTGCCAGCTCCTCTGCAGTTTGAAGATTTAACCTGCACTGAAACTTTTGTTCAGTACGCAGTTACTTGTGGAGCATTATTCTGGTTGCAGGTTGTCTGTCTGGCATAAAGCTACATGTGTTCCTTTAGGGGTAAATGGGTGCAGGAGTGAAGCTGACACCATTTCAGGCCTTTGTGGCTCAGGGGGCAGTGGCCCTGCTCTCACATCCCCTCGGTGATGAGATGATGACGAGTCAGAAGCGGGTGGCTCTGGTGGCGGTGCCTCTGCAGTGTCACGTTCTGTGGTGCTGCGTGAGGTCCTTCAGCAGCAGCCTCCTGTCACCAGTGAATGATCTAGAGGCATTTGTCTGAGAAGGGATGGGAGCTGCACTCCTGACACCTGAAACTGAGATTGGAATTGTGAAATTCCTCCAGGGAGCCCTGTGGGTCTGGCAGAGTGGGCTCATGGCTTGGCTGTCCTCTCCCTGCAGAGCCTGCTACGGTGTCCTCCGCTTCATCATGGAGAGTGGGGCCAAGGGCTGTGAGGTCGTTGTGTCTGGCAAACTCCGAGGGCAGCGGGCCAAATCCATGAAGTTTGTGGATGGTTTGATGATCCACAGTGGGGACCCAGTGAATTACTACGTGGACACAGCCGTGCGTCACGTCCTACTCCGGCAGGGTGAGTGCCTGGCATGCAGAGCCCTCTGCAGCCCTGTTGGGTTCCTTCCCTAGAACTTCAGAGACAAAACATCTCAGCTCCTGGCATCACATGCCTGCAGGTTGGAGATTTCCCATTGGCACCTCTGGGGTGAAACTTACATGGATCTCACAGAGTAATTCAGTTGTGCTGCTGTGAATGATTCGGATTCTGAAAATCCTGTTTTCTTGGACTTTTGCAACTGAACTCTCACTGTGGGATTTGAGCATTACATCTAAAGTAGAAGTTTTTTTGGGATGGGAAGTGAAGGGGCCTTCAGCAGCCTGTGTGGTCATACCAGGTCAGCCACTTCACTGCTGATGAGGTTTGGATGTTTCCAGTTGGGAATGTGGCTGTAGAGTTTCCAGACATTCTCACTTGTGTCCTGGGGCCTCTGAGGCTGGTGGTAACTTCCAGGTAAAGTGTCTGGGTTTAAGAGCTCTTGGCAGTTGGGATTCTGGTTTTCCTGGCTCCTCAGGATGGGCAGAGAGAACAGGGGTGCTGCAAGTCTTCCCAGCTAAACCTGCTTCCAATTGTTCTCCCTCCTGATAAAACACAAAGGATTGTGTGTCTTAACTGGCTTTGGGTTAATTAATTGCAGAACTCCTGGTGTAGGGATCCCAACTCAGCCAGAGGTGTTCTGCACCTTCCCTTCAGTGATGATAAGATGACGAGTCAGAAGGGACATCCTCGTGTCATTGCAGCCTGCTCTGTGCCACGTTCTGTGGTGCTGTGCTAAGGCTGCCTTGGCCAGGATGTCCTGCTCATTGGATGATTTAGAGGCATTTGTCTGAGAAGGGATGCAAAAAAAAACCCAAGCGGAATTCCTAGAAAAAGGAGCTGAAGAGGAGGACAGTTTAAAACCAGGCTTAGAATAAGTTGAGGGCAGCATTGCAGTCAGCAAAGGCAGCGAGTTGGAAAACTTTGGATATCCAGCTTTAAATTGCCTTAATTTACAGCACTGTAAATTCACAGTTATTAGATTTATGAGCTGTAGCATGTCTGTGTTACAGTGTTGTCAGCAGATCTTTAATGTGCAGAGAGATATTTTGTCACCTTGGTGCTCATCCCTATGAACAAGTGCTTGATCTATTTTGTGTCTCCCTTTGTCCTCTGCAGGAGTACTGGGAATCAAAGTAAAGATTATGTTGCCTTGGGACCCCAGTGGAAAGATTGGCCCCAAAAAGCCTCTGCCAGACCATGTCAGCATCGTGGAACCCAAAGAAGAGATTTTGCCCACCACCCCCATTTCAGAGCAGAAAGGTGGCAAACCAGAACAGCCAGCCATGCCTCAGCCAGTGCCCACTGCCTGAGGGGTAAGTGCCTGGGAGCACTGGGAGGGAGGTGTGCCTTTTCCACAGGGAAAAGGTGGCAGGCCACCAAAATCACTGGAAGCTGGGATTTTGGGAAGACAAGCTGTTGTGTTACAGAGCATGGACTTGGGGACCTGGATTATTACAACTGTATTCTTATTGTTATTATTATTATTATTATAGTTGTAGTGACTTGGATTGGGTGCCTTGCATGTGTTGGTGTTGTACCAGCTGTTACCAGTGTGCAGCTGCCAGCACAGGGAATATATTCCTCATATATCCATCCTATGCTGCCCCAGGACCCAGTCTGGGACAATCTTAGAAGCTACTTGAGAACAATTTGTAGGATACTTTTATAAGGAACTAATCACAGTTTGAAGTCTTACCAAGAGATCTGACTGGCAAGACTTGCCTCAGTGGGAAAAAGGGGGATCATTGGCCAAAAAGCAGGAAGTGAGAGATGCAGTTTTATTGGAAAGCTTGGCTTGTTCTTTGTTTGGGGTAGGATGATGGTTGTGGAAAAGAGTTTGCCCCCAGCTCACTGAGTGTTTTGTTTCTCGTTGTAGGGTTTGTAACATCTGCAACCAGAAGCTTGTCTGTCCTGAAAACATCTCTTAATAAAATCACAAAAGCCAGTTTTTGTGAAGGTGCTTTTTCTTTTTCTTTTTTCTTTTCCTTTTTTTTTTGCTTTTTATTTTTTCAAGATGTACTTCAGGAAGACCTTGCTCCCACCTTTGGTATGGAAGGAATTCTGTTGCTGTGTTCTCTTTCTGGAGTGAACTTCACCAGATCCTGATCCAAACAAAGTGGGAATAAAGCTCTGCTATCTGTGATAGATAAAGCTGGAGCAGCAATCCTTTGTTTAGAGGGTCATGAGTAACACACTCCATGGAATACTGGTGGCTATTCCCTACCCTTATCCAAGGTTTCCAGGAGGGGGAGCTTTTTTGGCAGTATCCAGGCCAGTGCAGCTCTTGTTAGGCAACTTAAAGTCTGGATTTGTGGAGTGAGACCAAAAGTGACACTCAGGATTTCAAACCTTCTGTCCTAAGCTGTGAGGAGGGAATATCTGCTGGAAGTCTGGTGCAGGAATGGGAGGAGACAGGCACCTCATAGGAGATGATGTTATGTGCAGGATCAAGGAGTTCAGATTTTGTGGAATTCTAAGCCTGTTTGTTGTATGCAAGCTTTATTGTTCAGGAGCAGCTCTCACATCCACATTTCCATTTTCAGGAGGTTTCTCTGCAGGAACAAGGCTGACAACTTAAGAACTGGAATTTCAAACTGGTTTGTCTAGGGAGCCTTGGCCTTGCTGTTCCCAGCTTCTCTGGCACACCTGGGAACCTGGTTAAGCTTCAGAAACAAGATGTCCCTTCTTAGGGCTGTCATTGAGTCTGATTTCAGGTTTCTGTGCACATCACTCAGTGCAAAGATTTAAATAGTTGATAAAAATATTTAGACTAATGCCAATATTAATTTTTTTTAATGCAAATTTGAATTCAGAAATAATCTGAAAATATAAACTGACAAAGCAGCTCTGTCAGATCATAGGAGCAGGAAATGTGTGAAAGTGGGAAGATCTGAAGCATTAAGAGTCACACCCAGCTTTGCATGTTGTCTCTAAATTCTTAAACATTCCCGTGATGGTGATGGTTAGAAATTTCTCTTGCTGCCTCCCAGGGAGTGCTGGATTTCCTGGGGATTGCTCCACTTCATTCTGCTTAAAAGCCCTTCAGCACTGTCCATTATCTTGTTAATCTCACAGTGCTGATCACTGCTAGAGTCAAGAGATGAGCAAGTAGTGGGAAGAAGGCTCCAGGGAGACCTTAGAGCACCTTCCAGTGCCTGAAGGGGCTCCAGGAGAGCTGGAGAGGGACTGGGAACAAGGGCTTGGAGGAACAGGACACAGGAAATGGCTTCCCACTGCCAGAGGGCAGGGATGGATGGGATATTGGGAAGGAATTGTTCCCTGTGAGGGTGCGGAGGCCCTGGCACAGGGTGCCCAGAAGAGCTGTGGCTGCAGGTGTGAAGTGAACACTTTTCCTTCTGTCTTGGTTGGAGTTACCACCCACCACCCTGAGCTGTTTGAAGCAGTTCCAAAAGAGGGAGCTCATTGAGTTCCTGTGTCTTTTGGGTACTGTCTCCCCATGGACACAAACCCTGGAAAATGAGATGGGGTGGGATGAACTCAGGAACTCTGGAAATTTTAACTTAGTTTCAATAGTGCTGTTCCAGGCTGATGTGTTCCTGCTGTGAATGGTGCTGGAGGTGGCTTCACTGATTCCTGTGTAATGAAACTCAGGAAGAACCTGGTGCTTTTCCAGTGTGGGAGGAACTCCCACAGGGATGTGTGTGCTTGCCCAGCCCAGGCACAGGGAAAGGAGAACATGTCTCTGCCTTTTGTTTTGCTTGTGAGTGGCAAAGGTTCATCCCTTTCCAGCAGTGGGAGAACATGAATTAGCAGGGTCTGCCACTGCTGGATTTTCCACCACGCAAGGCATCTTTAGTCTGCGTTTTTTTCCTCCTCCGTTTCCCTAGAGTGGATCCTCTAGAGCTGGAGGAACTGTGGCTTGGAAGGTCAGGAAGGCTGGTCCCTGTGGCTGACAGCTCACTTCTTACTGTGCCAAATGGCCCAGCAGGACAGAGCAGTTGGTCCTTTACCCGTGGAGCATTAAAGCTGTTGGATATTTGCAGTTTCAGGAGTAACCAATGAAGGGAAAAGCTTGCTAAGAGCATTCCTTTCTCATGATTGATGTGCCATAGGAATTCATCTTGTGTATTAAGTGTAATTTTTGTCCATAGTTGCCACATTAGGATGTCTAGCATTTAAGGATAGGAAGGAATCTCCCTAAGTTTATTTTCTTCTGGAAGTGACTCTGGCTTTTTCATTGAAAAAGTTTTATTGCAAAATTACACAACTGTCACTGTGGTACGAGAACAGACAATAAAAGCCATCAGACACCTGCATCCACATGATGCAAATTATTCACAATATCCCACAGTGTGTTCCTGTCTTGCCCACCCCTTTCACCCCCCCAGCCCGGCCTCCAGAACGTTCTGCGTGTGGGTTCAGTGCGCTGAATCACCGGGAAGGGTCCCACATTTGGGGACATCCCTGGCATTACCTGCTGCCTCCCAGCACCTGGGAATATGCAGTATTGGGCTTCTATGTCAGCAGGGAAAATTGGCAGGGAGGTAAAGCAAAGCCATGTAGGTGCTCCATGCTGGTTTCAGAGAACTGGCAGTTCCATGGGGATGCACAGATTTTCCTTGTTTCCATAATCTCAGTATTTGCCTTGTGGTGTCTCTCAGTGCATGCTAAGTGCTGCAATGCTCCTGGGATAACATCAGCTCCTTCTTAAAATAGTACTGACCTGATGATACCCCTTGAAGAGAGGTTAGGAATGGCCTGGGTCAGGCTGTGAAACCTGCTAATTATCAGACATAAATATAACTATAAATACCTTTGTTTTTCAGGGTGCCCTTATCCAGGTCAGCAGACAGGGAGCTAAAGTACCATGGAGCTTCAGCACAGCATAATTAGGAAGTCAGGTAATGGCAGCTTTAAAGCTTTGTGTTTAATTAAGCAAGAAAGTGGAGATGAACCTGATCCCACCTCCCTGTGAGAAGCCAGCCAGGAGTGCCTTGGGTCAGCTCCAATGGGAGCTGATGGGAACCAGCTCTGGTCCAAGCTGGGAGAGCCCTGGCAGTGGGAATGGAGTGTTTCCCAGCCCTACAGGCTGGTGCAGAGCACTTCCAAGAGAAGTGAGTTGTCTGCCTCATCCAGTTGCCTGTTTAATTACAGATGTTGGCCCCTCAGTGATCCTGAGGGATGGAGTGTTGAAGGGACCTCAGGTTTCTCTTTCTAGAAGCCCAAGCTGCCCTTTGGGTTCTCCCTGACACCCCAAAGCCCCTTAGTTCTCCATAAAGCATTTTTCAATCTGCTCTTGGCTTTAATGTTCTACCGAAGGAGCTTTTGTGGTTGAAGCACCAAACACAGCACAGGAATAGGCAGGACAGAAGATCACAGCTCTGTTCAATCTCCATTCTCCCATGCTGCCTCCTGCTCTCCTCCAGGGCCCTGCAAGGGCTGGGACTGCACAAGTGGCCCTTGGAGCTCTGTTGCACACCCCTGGAGAGAGAAGAGAGGAGCAGGGGGCAGCTCTGGAGCACGGGGCACCCAAGCAGGAGAAAAGCGGCAGCGCTAAGCCTGCGGCAGGATGGAAGCGTTTGTGGGGGAGGGTGGTGCCTTGGCAGGGCTGGTGGGGCAGGAAGGAACTGAGCAGGAGGCGTAACCAGTGCAGGGAGGAGCTCGGCTTCAACCTGGCCACCTCAGCTGATTCCCAGTGACGCTCTGGTGCCAGGCTCCCCTGCTCCTCTCTGGAGGTGGGTTTGTGCAATCCGGATTTTGGGGTGAGGTAAAGTGTACGCTGGTTTCTCCTCACAATGCACCCTGGTCTGAATAGCACCCATGGTTCGAGAAGGATACAAAATAGCGTTTCCCATTTGTCAAAATCCCCCCCTAAAAACACACACAAACCAAAGCTCTGGGGATAAAAAAACCCCGACCATTACAAACCTGACTACAACTCATCACGCATCTTGTCGCCTTTGGGCCTCACGAGCCTGCCGATGAAGAGGATGGAGTTGGTTTTAGTGTCCTTGATCATGAAGATGAAGGGGTGGTCAGCATAGAAGAGCTTGGGGTTCCTCATCTCCTCTCGGCCGTAGATGTCGGCGTCGTAGGGGTTCCCATCAGTGTCCCATTCCAGAGCCGCGGCGTGGAACACGTTGGACAGGTAAAGGTCTTTCTTGCCAGAGATCTTGGACAAGTCAGCCTTGGTCTTGTCAATGGCTTCTGTGAGGCCCAGGCCACCCAGGTGTTTCTAGGAGGAGACAAGAGGTCAGCAACCCTCCCAGAGATGAGGCGGTGCAAGAGGGAAGGACAGCAGGTATGGATAAACCCACCATCCCACTGTTTTCCCTCCCATCCCAAAGACCTGTAAGCCCAACTGTTTAAGGACCTCCTTTACCTGAAGGTCATGGCTGACTTCCAGGACAACTTTTGGCAGCGAGATGGCCACTGATCTCTTCTTCATCTTGCTAGTCCAGGTCTTGAGCTGCTCCTTGTTCAGCAGTTTCTCCACCCTTTCCAGAGGCTCCACATGGTTTGGCATGATGAAGATCATGCTGGAGAGCTTGTGAGCCAGTGGCATCTCTACCACCTGGAGCTTCTCTGCCTCATCATCATAGTAATTGTAGAGACCTTGGAACAAGAAGCAGGGAACAGTGAGATGTGGAGCAGAGGCAAAGTGAATTCAGCCTGGGCTTTCCCTGACCAGGAAGGGAAGAAAGTCTGGACACCCTTTTGGCAAGTGGCCCAGCGTTATTGGAGCTGGCTGTGGCTCTCATTTGTGTGATGAGCCAGGATTTGTTCCCAACAGCCAAGCAGCCCATAGTAAACATGAGTTCTCTCTGCTCACAGAGAGACTGAATCAGCTGAACAAACACTCCCCTGCTTTGTTCTCTCTCGTGAGACAAAACAGTCTTGGAAGCAGCTGGTGGAAAACTGGGTAAAGGAGAACAACCATCATAATTCCAGCTGGTCTTGGCTGAGGGGGAGGTTCCCCACTCACCTGTGCGGTGCATCATGGGCACTCCCACGGTGTAGGAACGGCTCACCATGAAGCCACGGTTGTCCACCATCTTGTGATGGAACTTCTCGTCCCAGTGAGCTACAGGAGAGAGAGCAACACGGCTTGTAAGAAAAGGGAATGGGCGGTAATTCCACGTGCAGTTCCCAACCACTGACAAAGAGCTGCCTCCAGTGCACCTAGATGATCTTTAAGCCCCTCCCAACCCAAACCATTCCATGATTCTGCGTGTTGGCTCAGGGGAGGTTTTGGGTCACTTGCACCAAGAACTGAAGGCACAACTTACGCTTGAAGAACATGGCGTTGACAATGAGAGCCCCATCAGTTTTCTCCACATCTTTGGTGACTTCCGGGAGCTTCCCATCTGTGGTCTGGGCCGCCCACTCGTTGATGGACTTGAGGGCGCTCCTCTTGTCTCGGAAGTTGATCTTTGAGTGCTCGTAGTTGTAGTGCTTCTTGCTGTTCCTCACGAAGTCCTCGGCGAAGGTGATGGAGGCGGGGCCGTAGAGGCGGTTGCCGATCTTCCAGGTGACGTTGCGGGCGGTGCTGTTGCTGAGGTCGCTGAGGAGCTCGGCCAGCCCGCTGTGCACGTACTCGTCGTTCAGCTTGTCGGCGCTCAGCACCGCCTTGGCCTGCGAGGCCGTCGTGGCCTTGCCCCCGAGCGACACCAGCCCGAGGGACGAGGCCACGACCACGGGGGACAGCAGGATGTTCTCCATGTCCTTGTCTTTGGCCATGGCATGGTAGAGATTGAAGGCCAGCGTGGTGCTGCGCTCGGCCAGCGTGGTGGCCTTGTCGCTCAGCTTCCTGTCCTCCGAGGGCACGGCCGCGGCGAGGCCCAGGAGGGCCAGTCCCACGATAATCCACATGGCTTCAGCAGCACCTGGTGGCTGCCAGGACCTGCTGGGCAAGAAAAGTCACCATCAGCACCATCCAAACCCTTCCAGGAGCATCCAGAGATCCCAGGGGCTCTTCCAGAGAAACTTGGCTGCAGTGACAGTGACATAGCACCAGTGCTTCATTGGAATGCAGCCATCCCAAGTCCTCCCTGAGCATTAATCTTCAGGCGTGCAGGATGCAGCCTGGCAAGCAGAGCCTGTGCATTTGGAATGAAAGCTTCCTTCCTAAGTAGTTTTCCTATATTCCAATGTTAATGTGCAGTGAATTATTTAAGGAGGAGCCAGGGAATGTAAGCAACAGGTATTTCTCATGTGATCTTGACAGGGCAAGGGGAATGGCTTTCAAGTGAAAGAAGACAGATTTAGATTGGATATTGGAAAGAAGTTCCTCCCTGTGAGAGTGGTGAGGCCTTGGCACAGGGTGCCCAGAGAAGCTGTGGCTGCCCCTGGATCCCTGGAAGTGTCCAAGGCCCGGTTGGATGGGGCTTGGAGCAATCTGGGATAGTGGGAAGGTGTCCTTGGTGCCCATGGCAGGCAGGGAACAAGACAGTCTTTAAGGTCCCTCCTATCCCAACCATTCCATGATTCTGTTCCCAGTGCAGGAGAAACCTCTGCCCTGATCAGGAAAAGCTGAAAAATTTTTGTGCTGCCCCTTGATCCAAGGGCTATTGCAGGTACTGAGTGACAAGGAGCATTCGCTTTGGCGACCCCAGCCCGGGCCCCAAATCCTCAGCTTCCTTGGCACTAGATGGAGCACGTGAGCTTCCACCAAGCAAAGCCAGAGGCATCCCTAGAGAAGATCCTGTACTGTCTGATCAGCTCTGTTCCACTTGGTTTTGCCTGTCCAGTCCTGCCAGGGAGGTACTGAGACAGAGGGAGGTAGGGGAGGCTCATGTTCCCCAGCAGAGCCTTCATTTCATGCCTTAGGTGGATGGATCTCATCCCAACATAGGTGAACCCATCCCCAGCAAGGGCTCTGAGCCCCCAGCTCCGGTAAACGTGCAGACTGACCATTCCTAAATGCCTGGAAGCCCTTTGGAGCTCATCCCACCTGGCCCCACACCTCCCCTGCCTCCTGCCTTCACTCAGCAAACCTTCCTGCTGGCAGCTCCTCGGGCTTGAAATTCCCCCTCCAGCTTTTGGAGGACTTTCTTCTCGGCAAGAACAGCATCACTACACTGAAGTTCTGTTCCTTGGTGGTCCTCTCCTCCCACCCTGCTCCTGGCCAGCCTCAGGGGCTGCCCCTGGCATGGGGAGGCCGGGAAAGGCTGCAGCAGGGCCGCTGTGGGGTTAAAGTATTCCAGGCAGGAAGCGAAGGGCCCGCTGGGATTACATATGGAAGGAAACACGCAGCACGTAGCCCCAGGCTAAGAGAGTGCGCAGTTCCACCGGGGACCCTTTGCCAGAGTGGGAGGCGATTGCAACCTAAAATCCTTTATGGGAGCAAGGCTTCTGTTAAAGGGGAGAGCCATCCTGGCTGCCTCAAGAGCAGAGATTTGTGCAACAGGCTCAGAACTGCCCTCGACACTCTATAAAGTGCAGCCAGGGTGAGGAACATTGGAAATTTCAGGGGCTTCCTTCTGGTTTTCTATTTCCAGTTTATTTCTAAGGATACCTTGAAATTGTTTCATAGTGAGGTCAACGTTTGCCTTTTTCTTTCTGAAAGAAAACAGATACATGGAGTAGTTCTCTTGTGAGCAGGGGGTGGCCTGCACTGCTTCATCCTCAGCTTAAAAAAAAAGTTCATTACTTCAGGGCCGGGTGACAGATTTGGGCTGTGCTGACTCACACAGCCCAAGATGGAGAAATTTTGCCCGTTCTTGGATGACGGTGGCCATTATGGGTGAATTCATAAGCCAGGGTGAAAATGGAGGGAATGTGGGGAATGCACAGCCAGCAACATCCTCCTCTCCTGTGCTCCCACAGTGAAGGGACGGCCAGTGCCAGCGTGGCATTCCACAGCCTTCCCTGGGATGGCCGGGGACCCGCTCTCCTGGCGGGATTTGGAGGTGCACCCCTGTGAGGGTTTTGTTTCTCCCAGGAGCAGGACAGAGCTGCAGGGCAGAGGAATGCAGGCAAAAGGCCATTTCCTTGTCACCAGAGGGATGTGACACTTGGTTAAGGTGGCAGAAGGACGGGTTGGGCCGTCCTGTGGCAGGAGGCTGCAGGGAGAGCTCTCATTCCTGTGCTGGGATGGTGCCCAGGGTCCTGGAGGCTCCCAGGCTGAGCCAGAGCAGGGGCTGGAGGATTTCACTCACACCAAGCTAAAGCTTCTCTTTCCCCCGCTTTTCTTTTCCAGTACCCTCTGAAAGCTTCTCCTGCAGCTTCACTGTGACCACTTCTTGCAAACTGGAGGTGATGGGGAGATTTTTTTAATCATTCCTCAAATAAACAGAGCCAGCTCATGGGACAGTCTGTGCCCCTATCCCCCACTTCCACCCACCCCACTGCAGCCTATCCTCCACACACCCCGTTCTCCCATGCTATAACCCTCCCCTCGATTTTTCTGCCCAGCCAGGATGCTGCAGGACCCCGAAATCTGACCCCACCCTGCTGCAATCTCAGCTCGATCTCCCCCCTCCCAGCCCGGGGTCCCCCGGATCCCCCCCTCTTACCTGCAGGGTCGGGACGTGGCTTTGCTCGGCTCCCTGTGCACCTCCCGGTCCTGCGGAGGGGGTATATAAGGGACCGGGGAGAAACTTCTGGAAAGTTGGGAAAACCCTCTCAAAAATGCTTGGGAGGGAGAGGAAGGGGAGGATCCGTCCCAGCTCTCTCCCGGCCGCCGCCAATGGCAGGGAATGCCGGCCCCGCGCCGCCGAAGGGGGGTCGGGAGGGATGGGGGGATGTGTGCTCCCTCCTCCTGCCTGGCGTGGCTGGAGCTGCCCCAGCCTGTCCCCTGCCTGTCCCCTGCCTGCAGCTGGCAGATGGGGAACTATTCCCTGCCCAAACTGTGCTTTTGCTTTTTTTTCAGTGCTCGGTCTCATCTTATTTCCATCCTCTCCCTGCTCCTGGCATCTCCTGCAGCTGGATGGTTGTTGGCACCAAAGGCAAGGAGTGATGTATTTATTTTTTGTTGTTTCTGGGCTTTCACTCTCCATGAAGTCAGGGGTGGTGCAAAGGACTCCAGCCATGACCGGAGCAGTCCCAGGCAGCAAATGTTTAACATCTGCCCCATCCTGCCATCTGAAATGTGCCCTCATTGGTGACATCTAGGGGAGCAGAGGAGGCTCCAGAAAGAGCTCAGAGCCCCTTTCAGCACCTAAAGGGGCTCCAGGAGAGCTGGAGAGGGACTGGGGACAAGGGATGGAAGGACAGGACTCAGGGAATGGCTTCCCACTGCCAGAGGGCAGGGATGGATGGGATATTGGGAAGGAATTGTTCCCTGGGAGGGTGGGCAGGCCCTGGCACAGGGTGCCCAGAGAAGCTGTGCCATGGAGAGGTTTTTGCTGAGTCTCAAATGTTGAAGCTCAGATTCAAACCTGTCATGTTTTAGGACAGCATGGGATTGTTTTCATGGCAATCTGGGATATAGGGATATTCTAGGTACCACCCACCTCATGGGTGGCTACATCAGCAGAAGGATGCTGCATCCTTGTGTTGTTTAACTGATGTCTATGTCTCCCTTTTATTCACACTGTAATTCCATTTTTCCCCCTAATTTTGGCTCTGCCAAGGTTTTCCACTTCCCTCTGAAGACAGGGGTCTTAGCAGGTCTCAGCTTCCTGTTACTGTAGTAGAGAACAGGAACTCCTGGCTTTGAATATTCTGCATGTTTTCTTGGATGCACCTTGCTTTGGAATCACCATTCCATTCCCCTTCACAGCCCACCCATTCTAGAAGGTGGCATCAAAAAGTGACATTTTTCTTCCATCTGAACTGTTCAGATGGTGCCATGTGAGTAGATGCTCCACACCTCAGACAAAGGGAGCTCTTTGAGCCCTCTGTGTAAAAAAAGTCTCCATCAGCTGCAGCAAACCTTGGTGCCCTCACATCAGTGATATTCAGAGATCTGATCCCTTCAGGGAGGGATTCAGTGGAAAAAAGAGCTTTGGAATACCTTAAGCTTTCTTTTGTTTTGTTTTTTTGTACAGTAGTGTATCTTGGTGCAGTTAGCTTTGCTTTGTGTCTGCATAAATGATCAACAATGGGGGTCCCAGAGTTTTTATAGCATGATTTTAGCTTTATTGAAGGTGAATTTGGTGATATCAAACCATCAATACTGATGTAAATGTTACTGGTCTGTACCAGCAGCATGTGCCAGGTGAGAAATGAGAAAAGCTCCTTTAAACTTCCAGTCAGCTGCTTTTCTCTGCCAGATTTTGAATTGCTCCACCTTCAAACCCTTCTGTGTAATTACTTCCCATGTAAGATTTTTTTCACCTTCCTAGTGAAGTTTAAAATAAACTCTAAAACTTTTAATCTTGATTTCTTTCACTGCCCCCCCGCACCAAAGTCCTTTGACACTCTGGGAGCTTTGTGCTTCAGTCCTTTGAAATGGCTTTGCCTCAACAGGATGAATTCAGAGTAGAATGAAAATAGTTTTGTGTTTGAGGGCTGGCAGCCCAGCATAAAGGTATTTCAGATTTTTCTTGATTTTCAAGTGTATATTTCAACCTATTCCTGCTGTCTCTACAACACAACCTGGTAAGAGCCACAGAAAAACCCTGCAGAGCTTTAGGATGTGAATATGCAGAAAATGAGTCAATTCTACCAAAATATCAGCAAACAGCTTCACCTTGACTCTGAACAGTTTAGTCCAGAGCCAGAGTTCTGGGAATCAGGCTGATCTGCATTGCTGGGGAAGATTCCTGCTGCTCTCCAGGCACTCCCAGCCCCCACAGTGCCACGTCGGAGCTCCTCCAGCGGTGGGATGGGGATTGGGAGGGGGGAGCCAAACTGGGAGTTGCCGTCTTCCGTCTCCCCTGCTCCTGAAATGAGCGGTTCCAGCTGCCAAAGGGACACATCCACTCCTCCGGCCCAGCTCCTCCCCTCCCAACCGCACTTGCGCAGGGCAGAACTCGAGTTTCCTTTGTCTCGAGTTATTTCCAGCATGGGTTGAGGGCAGTGCAGATCCACTGAGCCTTAAATTAAAAACCACCCGAAGTTTTTGTGAGATGGGTGTGATCCTACAGCTCCAGAGAAAGGACAGGGAGATTTCCAAGTTGTTGTTTCACTGCTTGGAGTGGGTGTGGAGGAGCTGCTGGGATGGAGAGCAGTGGAATCCAATTGTACCAGCAGTCCAGTTCTGTGAGAAACAATCCGTGCCTAGCCATGAAGCATCCAGATTGGTGCTGCCCTGGTTGTTTGGCTTCTTGTCTCAAGCAATTAGTGTTACTAATTCACTTGATTATCTATTATTGAAGGAGTGTTTTATTTCTATGGAAGCAGACACTGTGTGTTCTTTGGACAGGACTTTTTAAATATAAACTCCAGCAGCTTTGCACTTCCACCTCACAGTGACCCAGGAGACTCATCCTGTTTTCCTGTGTTGGAGAGAGTCTGTCATCCTCTGTGCTGCTGTGAGGCAGTGCTGGTGCAGGATTTCTGCTTTCCAGGATCATGGCTGAGGGGGGCAGGGATGCTCAGAGCCAGAACTGAAGAGCCTTAAAATCATCCAGTGCCACCCCTGGCATGGGCAGGGACGCTTTCCACTATCCCACGTTGCTCCAAGCCCCATCCAGCCTGGCCTTGGGCACTGCCAGGGATCCAGGGGCAGCCACAGCTTCTCTGGGCACCCTGTGCCAGGGTGTCACCACTCACACAGGCAAGAATTTCTTCCCAGTATCCCATCTACCCCTGCCCTCTGGCAGTGGGAAACCATTCCCCCTTGTCCTGTCACTTTCTGCCCTTATACAAAAATCCCTCTCCTTGTTTTTCACAAGCCCTGTTTAGGCAGTGGAAGGGGCTCTGAGCTCTCCCTGCTCCAGAGCTAGTCAGGGCTTGCCTGTTCCTCCAGGTCCCCACACGCAAAGATTTTGGGGGAATTCTGCTTCCTGGCTCAGCTCAAGGGCAGGTTTGGGATCAGTACTTCAGTTCCTCCCCTGCACAGCCTCCTTTGGCACTGTGAGCTCATTCATGCAGCCCCAGGCACCCCGGAGCCGTGGCTTTGCAGGCAGCACTGGAGTGGGATCCCAGCCCTTCTCCCCCTCTCTGGCTCTCAGCCATGCCCTGGTCTGCCCTGGCTGAGCTGGGAGGGCCCAGCTTTGTGTGAGCAGATGGCACACAAAGGATGGCAGTGGAGCTGAAGGGCTGCACCCTGTGGATCCCTGCCCTGGCCTGTCTGGAGTGCAGCAGTGAGAGCCAAACTCCCTGTGCCAGCCTGCTGTGCCCAGAGCTGGGCATGCCAGCTCCAGGCTTTTGGGTTTACGTGTCCTAAAGGTACAAATTTTATGAATCCTTTGCATAGCACTGATCTCCTGTTGCTTCCTCAGCAGGTGTGGAGGAGGAGGAAAAGGAAGAGGAAAAGACCTGATTGCCAAGGAGGCAGCAAATTCCTCATTCATGGCATCACACAGGTATGTCATGGTGCACAAACCAGGGAGGACAGGCTACAGAGGCTGCAGCTGCAGCTTTCCCACAGGGCACAGCAGAGAGAGACTCCCTTGATCCCAGTTTGTAATCCCTGTTTAATACTCCCAGAGAAAAGTTCAAAATCCACATGGTTTCCTGCCAACACAGCGAGGCAGGGGGGTGGAATTCCTCTGGTGCTTTTGGGTGGAAAGAATGACATCTGTGTGGCCTCAGCAGAGGGCCAGCATGGGTGATGGCAGGTTGGATTGCAAGCCCCTGCATCTCACAACCTTCCTGAGAACTGGGCTTTGGCTGGAGGAGATGGAATCCTTGTGGATGTGGCAGGAGGGATTTGCCATCCCTGGGGAGGACCCATGGGGCTGTTCCTACAGTGCTGGTTTGGGAGTGTGGCAAGCCAGGAGAACTCCAGGATGCCCTTTCCAGGCTAAGGTTTGGACTCAAGGATCCTAGAGGCCTTTTCCAACCTTAAACTCTGCGATTGTAAGATGAGCACTGGTGATGTGCACTCCTTACCCCCTCCCTTCTGCTCTCAGTGGCTGGGACTGGCCGGATCCTCCCAAAAAGCAGCCAAAAGGAAAAGCAAGTGCTTGGTTTGTCAGCCACGTCAGCCCCACGGGTGCTGGGGCCATCTCAAGGGCAGGCTCTGAGAGCACCAGGGCTTTGGGATGCTGCAGCTTCAGTTTCCTTGCTGGAAACAGGCAGCAAGGAATGTGCCAATTGCAGGTTTTCACCCTTTATTACAAAGTACAAGCAGAGGAGGCCCAGGTGGTCAATCTGCTCTGCAGAGTGGAGCTGTGGTGGGGCAGCTCTCACATCTTCTTAGAAGCTGAGTTCACTCTGCTGCAGTGAGCTCTCCCTCAAAATCCCTTCCTGGCATTTTCCAGGAGCATATGGGAATGTGAAAGGTCTGAGCTCTGCCTGCCCTTCACATTAGGTGGAAGCTGAGAGGAGGCTCAGCCCCACACACTCTCCCCTCAGCGTTTCAGCCTCTCCCGAGGAAACTGGGATGTAAGAGGAAACCGTTTATTCAGGAGCCAGCCGAGGGAACAGAAACGCCCCTAAACCCGAGCCTGGCTCGGAGCAGGATCCTCAGCCAGCCAATCTTCTGCTTCCAGCACAGCACTGCTCAGGAATGGGAGGCGGGGTGGGCTCAGCCTGTGCTGTGTGTGCAAGTGTGTCACACAACTGCCTGTTTCCCCGATCCTACTGCTGTCCCTAAAAGTCTTTTCCTTGTTGGGAATCAGGTTCCCAACGAGCCAAGCCCCAAAACTGCCACTGGTGGTGCCAGAGGAAGGAGGGGGCTGAGTGCAGGAGGGGCTGGGGCTGCTGGGTTTGCTGCCTTGTGGACTTTGGGGGGATGGTGGAGCAGTTTGAAGGCAGGAAAGGAGGAGGGGAGGGATGAATCCCAGGAAGGACAGGCTGGGCTCAGCCTGGGCAGTGGCCCAGCAGGAACAAACAGCGTGTGCAATCCTCCTCAGCCACGTGCTGGGGAAGTGTAAGCACAGGGATGCTTAGGAAGGGCTTGGCAGCCTCTTTGTCTTTTCTGCTCTTACACAGGCAGCAGAAAAGCTGCTCAGAGAGAAACAGCAGCAATCACAGAATTCCAGGATGGTTTGGGTTGGAAGGAGCATTAAAGCCCATTCAGTGCCACCCCTGCCATGGGCAGGGACACCGTGCACTGTCCCAGGCTGCTTCAAGCTCCATCCAGCCTGGCCTTGGGCACTGCCAGGGGTCCAGGGGCAGCCCCAGCTTCTCTGGGTACCCTGTGCCAGGGCTTCCCCACCCTCCCAGGGAACAATTCCCTCCCAATATCTAATCTCAACCTCTCCTTTAGTGTAAAACCAAACAGGAGAAGGGGTTTCATCCTTCCCACCTTTCCAAGGACCATGGTTGTCCCAACCCTGGGGACGTTATGCTGATCTGGTGGGACCAAACCAGTTTTTGTCCAGTTCTGAGCTTCTGCAGCTTTGCTTGGGATGACAAAATGCACCCACCTGGGAGGGAAATGTCCTTTGCCATAGGTCCAGATTGGGTCAGGGGGTTAACCCATAACGTGGCAGTTTAGGATGTGTCTGCAAGAGGCCAGGATGCATCTCCAGGATGTATCTCCTTAGGAAAAAAGTGACATCTTCCCCACGTCCCCACATCAAACCCCACTTAGCCTGAATATTCATTCCTCCCTGCTTCAAATATGCCAGCAGAAAATTGCAGTGTGTTTTTCCCAGCTACTGTATAGATTCCCCATGAAAACCTGGCAGGGAAGAGGTGGCAGATTTCTGGAACATTCAAGGAGCCCACATGATGCAACCCTGCTGCATTCTTGCAGAGCGATGCCTGCTCCTGGGAGCTTCACAAGGAGCTGCTCGCATTTAATTGCAGCTGCCAGTGGGCTGCATCCACACATTAAAGACTTTTCCAGGGTCACATCCCTGTCCTGCCACAGCTCCTGGTATTGCAGAGCCATATTCCTGCAACAGAGAAAATGGTGTTAATTTTAGAAGTGAAACCCACTCTGTGTTTTCCATTTTACTTGCAGGGAGGAAGGTTGTGCATTGTCCAATGAACTTGTCTCTGTTCCCCATTTCAGAATGAAGCCAGAAAGCCTTTTCCTGGTCTTCCCAAATGGGTTTAGAAACTCACAGGCATGTTTAGTTTTGGGAATAGGCATGCACTTGGCAGTAAAAACAGCAAATATGGATCCTGGAGCAGGGGAAGCTCCGTGGCTGTTGGATGGGATCTGCCAGCTGAGTCACACAAGGCACATCTGACTCATCACATCTGCAGATGTCCCAGGATTTTATAAAGTTGGACAAAGTAGATTTTTCTCCTTAAGAGCTGGGGAAACTGAGGCATGGAAGGTGAGTTTGGGGTAGGATCAGAGCCAGGCTGGTTTGTGCAGCTTTCTTTCTCCACAAGGATGCTGAGGACTTGCTAGGGAGTCCCAGAGGCATCTTCTCCCTCCCTGCACAGACAGTCTGCTGAGGGCTGGGAGTCCAGGACGTGGAGCTGCTCTGTGTGGGATTCTCCCAGTTCCAATCTCATCCAGCAGAGATGGATCTCTTGGCCAGGAGGTGCTCACAGCCACAGAGCAGCCTCTGTATCCTTGTCTTCTCTCCCTGCTCCTGGTTACTCTGCCATAAACCCCAGGCAGGAACAGGCTCTGCTTTGTGTTTCTGTGGCCTGTGGGACCATGACTGATGCCTTTCTCCAGCGTGGATGCCCAAATTGTGCATCCCACGGTGGGAAGAGATGCAGGAGCTGCCTCTCTCTGCACCTCCAGGCAGCACAGTCCGAGCTCCTGGCCCAGCACTCAGCACATGGAACAACTCCTGCATGTCCCTGGGTCTGTCAGGCTGTTCCCAACCCTGGAGGAGGCATCAGAGCTGCTGAATTTGGCTTTGCACAGAAGGTCTCTTGTTCAGCCTGGGGCAGAGGTGCTTGGGGGAGGTGGGGTAGGAGGTTTAGATGAATGAGGATCGTTGTTTCACTCCTGATTCCCTTCAGGAGGGTGCTGGATGTTTCCCAGCTGTGCACAAACAGCTTGGATTCAGTCTCTGAAATCATTTGCACTTCTGGATTCTGTTGGCTTTGACGTCAAGACCGGAATCCCCCCGGGACCACTCCTGGTTTGGGACCCAGGGAATGCTGTGCTTACAAAGACACCTGTGAATCAAAGCCTCTTACAGCTGCCCTGCTCCTCTCCTGCATGGATCTGGCTTAGCCCCATCCGGTTGGGAATTATTTCAAGCTCCTTTGCTGCCTCAACACAGAGAAGCAGCAGCAAAGAATTTCAGGCAGCTCCTGAGTTTTGAACAGTTCAGGATGCAAGTCATGGCTGCAGTTTAGTGGCTGCAGTCTCAAATCCTGAACTTCCAAAGGCTTCTGTTGGATATGGAATAATGAGTTCTGGTTATTGTAGTTTCCAGTGACAAAGCTGTGTGCTGGACACTCAAAATAGTGGAGAAACTGCAATTTGTATGTTGTGGAATTGTCTTCATTTTCCAAAGAGCCCCCAAATCCAGAAATATCCAAAGTGACTGTGATGGTGCCTGTCTTGATGAATTAACAATTTCCCTATGATTTTCTCCCTAATTCCAGCAAATAGAATAATTGGATCTGCTGGAGGCAAGTTCCTCAAATGTGAGATGCACAATGAATCCACTCTGGGCTCTGTCACTGATCCACCACGTGCTGTGAATCCTGCAATTCACCACTGCCTGAAGCTTTCCTGACTTCCCTGGCATTTGCAGGAAGGTCCATGATCACCCTGTGGAAGCAGGTATGAAGTGGAAGGTGGGGCAGGATGGGGGGGACAGCCAAAAAGCCCTGCAGGGATCTTGGGCACCACAGAGTCAGTGCAAGCAAGTCCTTAAGGGCATGAGAAGCACTGGGCTCATGGCACTCCAGAGGTCCTTTAGGGCCTCATCACCTCTGTTGTCCCATTAGCTGGCAATCCCAATGCTCAGATAAACAGATAATTGTGTGCCTTGGTGCCAGCCCTGCATCCTCAGGGCAGCAGGGCCACTGTGGGAGAAAAACCTCCCCCAGCCTTGACTGCCACCAAGGTTTCTGTCTCTGGTCCCAGCTCCCTGTCTCAGTCCCACGCCCTGAATCCTGCACTGGGAATACACTTCTGACTCTGAGTGCCTGTGGCCAAGAGTTTCCCATGCTTCAGAAAGTGCCATAAACCCACAGTAAAGAGCACAGCCCCTGCACTGCTGTCCCTGAGCTCCCCTGGTCCCCAGTGCAGCTGGTGCTTAAACACTTGGGAGAATGAGAATATTTAGGATTTCTGGGCTGCACAAGTGTCAGTGTGGAAAAGGCTCTGCAGCAAAGCAGAGAGACCGGCGGAAATAGACGGATTTAAAAATAGTAGAGACAGAGAGGGGCTGGCTGGGATTCAGGAGCACACAGATCCAGTTAGGGTGGATCATTTAGACCCTGCTCCCATCCACAGCAGCCCTGGGCACGGCTTCCCCCTGCAGAGACTCCCCCCGTGGCCCTGGCACTGCTCCCCTTTTGGGGTTCCCCAGGGAGCAGTGCCCAGCCAGGATCCCTCCCAGCTCCACATCCCCTCCAAACCCAAACCTGCCCCCTGAGCCCCTCTGTGGGGCTGGGCACTGGCAGAGCCCTGGCTCTTGTCCCCCAGGGAATCTCTCCCGAGCCTGGGGAGCCACCGCAGGGACAGGGACAGGGACATTCCGACCTCCCGCTCCGTGTCCCGGTCTCACTGCTCCCCCCGCTGCCCGGCTCCGGCAGCATCCCGGGCTGGCTCCAGCCCTCCCCAGCCACCAATCCCTGGAGCAGGAGCAGGAAGGGCTCAGCCTCCACCACACAGCCCCGGGATGTGCCCAGCAGTGTGTCCTGGGAGCCTCCCTCTGCCAGGGAGAAGTGTCCCTCCTTCCCTTTGCCCTGGGAATGATGCTCTTCCAGGCCAATCCTCCCTGCTGGAAGGAGAAAAGCAGAGCCAAGAGGAGTAACAAGGCTGGCAGGGGCCAGGAGGGAAAAAGTGAAGCAAATATGGGTGTATATAAACCACTGGGATTTTTGCTTGTTTGTTATTTTTTCTTGTTTTGGGTTGGAAAGGACCTTAAGGATCACCCAGTCCCACCCCCTGCCATGAGCAGGGGACACCTCCCACTATCCCAGGTTGTTCCAAGCCCCGTCCAACGTGGCCTGGAAGGGGATCTTAACTCTGCCAAATATAATTTCAACTGTGATTTATTAGAGTTAGCACTAGAAATAAGATGATGACAGTACAGATAACCCCAAACTGTGGGAGCATGGCCTGGATGCTCGAGCAGCATGCCAGGAGATTCATTGTGGCTTTCCAGGTTTCAGTTTCAAAGATGCTATTCTGCCTGGGAGCAGAGAGAGGGAGTCCTTCTCCTTCTCTATGAGGGACCTGCAGGATCCTCTTCTCCTGAAGAGGGTTCCCCAGGCTGCCCATATCCCAACTGCCATGAAGATGATCTGAGCAGGTCTTCTCTTTCCCATGCCAGGAATCTTTCCTTGTCTCACTCTTTCCAGGGAAGGAAAATCTGCAGGAGAATCTTGGCAGAAAGTCTGTAGGGATGGGAGTGACTTAGAGCAGCTCTCTCCTCTAAAATCATACAATCATAATGGCACAGAATGGTTTGGGTGGGAAGGGACCTTAAAGTTCATCCTTTCCCCCCCCCTGCCATAGGCAGGGACACCTTCCATTATCCCAGGTTTGCTCCAAGCCCTGTCCAGCCGGGCCTGGAACACTTCCAGGGGTCCAGGGGCAGCCCCAGCTTCTCTGTTTCTGGGCCATGTCCATGTGTCCTGGAGGGATGTGGCAGGATGCACTAGCAGCAGGCAATCCCTTGAGCAGGGAATGGCAAGGGCTGCCTTCCTGCAAGACACAAGGCTGGAGCCACCAGAGGGGGTTGGCAGTGATACCCTTCAGGTCTCCCACTGAGCTCTGGTCCAGAACTGCAGCCTCTCATTAAACAACACCCAGAAAAGGGGCTTTGGCTTGTAGGGAAGTGTTTTATTTCCTTTAATTAACTGGATCTGAACTGGATGGAGCCCAAGGCTGTTCTCAGTCACCAGTGAGCCCTGAGCTGTGCATGATCAGAGCTGACAGCCCCAGTGGTGCTGGTGCAAATGCCAGCAAACCCCACTGATCGACCTGAAAAGCCCCTACAGGTCTGACACGAAACATTCCTGTTCAGGGGATGCATGTTTGAAATGAAACCTCAGATCCCCTCCTCTCCTGACTTTGCAATTGCCAGCAGTGAGGAAAATCCCTGCAGAGTAACTCAGGGATTGCTTACAGCCCCTTGCATTGGGATAACCAAGGGAAGCAGCAAGTTTTACCCTGTACCTATCCAGGAGAGAGAAATTAGAGCCTGTCAGGGATCTCAGAGCCTGGCTGGGGTGATTTATCAGGCAGCTGAGTGCTTGTGCACACAGCTCCAGATGCCTCCTGCCCTTCCTTCAGGACACACTGCCTCCTCCAGGGAGCTGCTGGATGAAGGGGGAATTAAAGGCATTTGTTATTCCCTGCCACAGTCCATCAGCAGGCTGCCTTCCCAAGGAGCTGCAGCTCAGGGGCTTGCCTTGGAGGGAGGAGCTGCTTTATCATGGCATGGCAGCTCGCCCAGGGAAGAGCTGGGAGACAGCTGGGATTTATTCCAGAGCTGGAGTTCTGCTCCTGTGGGGAGGCCAGGGGTCAGAGAGGTGAGCCAGGCTGCAGCAGGGAGGCAGGGAGGGGGTTTCTCACTCCTGTAGGCACTGCAACCTGCATGCCCAGCCCAGCCTGGCAGGCAGGGAAGGGGTTTCTCACTCCTCCAGGCACTCCAACACTGCATCCCCAGCCCAGCAGATCCCAGCCCCACCACTCTCATCCCAGTTCCCAGAGCTCAGAGCCTTTCCCTGGCCTCAGCTCATCACAAGCACAGAGTTGGTGATGCTCCATCAGCTCCAGCCCATGCCTGATCCGTGCTGCCCACCCTCTGTGCACCCCCATATGTTCCCTTTGGGGAGTCCTTCTCTGTCTCCAAACCCCTTCTGCTTCCAAAGGATTTATTTCCACACTCCCAGCTCCCCTCTCCACCCTATAAATGGAAAGGCTTAGGCAGACACTGCTGCACATTTAGAGCTGAGTGACCACGAGATTTGCTGCAGCCAGCACAGTCAGCTGATCCAGGCAAACTCATTCAAGGAATCATTTTCCACTGAGGTCCAAGCTGTGGCTGCCCAGGGTGGGGGGGGAAAAAGGGTGACTTAGTGTGTTTGGGATAAGGGGTGAAGGAAAAGCACACCTGGAGAGGGGGGCACATCTCTGCCATTCCTATATCCTGAGCTGCTGCATCTGTCAGGGTAAACAGTGGTAGGATGAGGTTATGAACTAAAAGAAGGTGGATTTAGATGGGATATTGGGAAGGAATTGTTCCCTGTCAAGGTGGTGAGGCCCTGGCACTGGGTGCCCAGAGAAGCTGTGGCTGCCTCTGGATCCCTGGGCAGTGTCCATGGCCAGGCTGGACACTGGGGCTTGGAGCAACCTGGGATAGGGGAAGGTGCCCCTGCTGCCCATGGCGGGCAGGGAACAAGACAGTCTTTAAGGTCCCTCCCATCCCAACCATTCCATGATTCTGTTCCCAGAGCAGGAAAAACCTCTGTCCCTGCCCATGGCAGGGAGTAGAACTGGATGGACTTTAAGATCCCTTCCAACCCAAACCATTCTGTGATTCTATGATTTTGTTATTTTGCTGAAAATGGGAGCCTCCTCTCGACTCTTTCCTTCCATCTCCAGCTTTCCAAGATCTCCTTTTGGGTTCTGCATGTTGAGAAACTGAGGTGTGCCCCCAAGGCTACCCCAGACCTGCTAAATCCCATAGGGTTGGAAGCACTGCTGTTGTGTGGATCCCACAGGGTTGGATCCCTTGCTGTGCTGTGGAGCTGAGCTAAGACCTCGTGTCACACCAGCCCTGCCAGCTCCTGCTGCTGTGGGGCCAGGACGTGCTCTGTGACCATGGCAAGAGGCACCTTCTGCCCCTGTGGCTTTGCTGCTTGGCCTGGAGGAGAGCAGGAGGTGCAAAGTGAGTGATTGCAGCTCCAGCAGATGGTTATTCCATGAATCACCTGGCTGTGTGGTCATCCCTGGATGGCTCCTGCTGGACCTGTTTGTGCACATGCAGCTGATCTGAGGTTTCCTGGGAAGGCTGAGCTCCCTCACGTGCCCTGCCCAGCCCTGGTTGCACCTCAAAGCCACCACAGGGACAATTGGCACATGAGGAGTCTTTCTTTTGATGCCCAGTCCCCCCGCCCTCATGATGGGGCAGCTCTGCCCAGTATTCCAGAATTTCCCCTTCCTTCCCTCCCAAAACACACAGCTGGGAGGGAGTGGGGACCTCTTGGACACGTCCCTGCACAGGGATTCAGGGAAGGTCTCTGCTTCCTGACTGATCTTACAGCTGCCCTCACCCCTTGTTGCTGTTGGGGGAAAATCTCCAGGCTGAGAGAGGGGCTGGAGCTCCCTCAGGGGATGGGTGAGAGGGAAATTCCTGCCAGGAATGAGTCACCCCCTCGTGCTAGCCTGGAAAAAGCAACTGCTCCCATCCTGCTGTGGTGCTGGGGCAGAAGGGATCCCTCATTCCTCTGGGAGCCTTTATATCTTCTTGCTTTAAGATAAATTAGGCTGCAGTTTCACCCATTTTAGGGAGAAGCAGTAGAACCAGGTATCAAATACCAAATGACTTCCCAGTTCCTGACTGGTGAGGCACAAAGCATAGGGTGATTTTGGTTTACCCACATCCTTTGTGTCATTTTAAACTCAGGGGAGAGATTTTAGATGAGATACTGGGAAGGAATTCCTGGCTGTGAGGGTGGGGAGGCCCTGGCACAGAGAAGTTCAGAGAAGCTGTGGGTGTCCCTGGATCCCTGGCAGTGCCCAAGGCCAGGCTGGACAGGGCTTGGAGCAACCTGGGACAGTGGGAGGTGTCCCTGCCCATGGCAGGGGGTGGCACTGGGTGATCTTTGAGTTCTTTTCCTACCCAAAACAAGAAAAAGAAAAAAACATTAATTTCTGGTTCCCACCCTGCTTAGCATTAAATTTTCTGAAATATTCTCTTGCACAGGAGCATCCTCCTGAGCCATATGGAACTTGTAGGAAACATCCCCTGCTTGTGCAAAAAGCCAAAACTCTCCTGCCTGAAAAACTATTTGTAATCAGGGAATATTGGAGATGGTTTAGGGAGAGAGGGAGCAGCACTAAACCAGCTTTGAGCGTGGCTTTTGGGCCTGCACAGCATAATCCAAGCTTAACTTTTCTGGGGGTGCAGGATTTGTGCTCTGGAGGAATAATAAACCACCCCCTTGGGCTGAATCTGGGGTTGATGGCTGGAATTTGAGGAAATCCTGTGAGTTTCTAATCTTAGGCTGCTTTTTTTTCCTGGGTAGTTTATTCCTTTAAATAGAAAGGCTTAAATGGGATTGACTCCTACAATCCTTGTGCCCTGGCTGGGCTGTAATCTTTAATGGCCAGTGATGGGCTGGGATGTCACATCACATATCCCTTCTGCTTCTGCTGTGAAGGGAAAACACCCAGGAGACCTCACTTTCTGCTGGTGCTGGTGTCACCTGGAGATCTGTCCCAGCTCCATCCGGCCCCTTTGGAATGACAGGGAAAGGACCCTGGGGTCTGACAGGACTCAGGCAAGGGCTGGAGCTGTGTCTGGAGGGGTTTGTGTTGGATTTTAGGGCAAGGTTCTTCCCCCAAAGGGTGCTGGGCACTGCCCAGGCTCCCCAGGGAATGGGCACAGCCCCACAGAGCTCCAGGAGTGTTTGGGCACCGCTCCCAGGGATGCCCAGGGTGGGATTGTTGGGGTGTCTGTGCCAGGGGTTGGACTTGACCATTTCCCAGGACTAAGGGAGCAGAGAAGTCAAATGTGGTGCTCTGCCTCACATACAAAACAGGTCAGGGAGCCTTGTCCCCCACAATGTGCAGTGGAGTGAGGGAGCAGCTTTCTCAGGATGACCACTTGTGCATCTGAATGTTCATTTAAATTTCAGATCTCCAGGAGACCCGTCCACCTCATCTCTGGTGAGCAGATCCAGGTTCCTCCACAATTTTCCAGCAGGATTTGCAGTGGGTGGTCACAGACTCAAGAACTTGGCAGCTTTTTCAGTGGTGCTGTTTGCTGCAGAAACCACATATTTTTATCCTTGTATGGAATTATCACGTCCTGATGAAATCCAGGATTTGTGCAGCCAAGCTTTCTTTGCAAGTGCCACCACCCTTTGCAGATGCCAAGACACCAACCCTGGACTTACCCATCCTCTTCCTCATCTCTTCCAATCCTTCTTCCTAAACCAGTCCTGGGCCAGAAGAGCACATCCTGGAGGACAGATCCCAATCCATTTGTCCCACAATGGGCAGCAGCTCCCACACCAGGATCACCTCATCTCTGCACATCCCTGTCCAGAGGGTCCTTGGCTGCCCCAGCCTGCCCTGACTGCCCCACCCTGCTGATGCATCTGCAGTCCTCCCTCAGGGCACAGGAGAGGCCAAAAGGAGCCTTTCCCTTCTCCCACCACCCTGTCTTGGAGCATGTGGGAAGCTCAGTGCTCCTGGGAGGTTGGGATGAGTCAGTGTTTGCACGTCCTGAGTCACTCCAGGGAGTTGCCAGAGAGGAGGGGGGGATGCCCAGCCTCATCTGGGGGTGTAAATATCCCAGGAAGATCTAGCTGGAAGAAAATTCCCATTGAGAGGTCACCACCTTGTAGGGTTGCTTCCAGCAGAGCCACCACCATGGAGCAGAAGCATCACTCCAGGAGAAAAAGTTATTTCCTGGCCCTGCTTCCATGTGAATCCTTCCAGATGGCCCCCAGCTGATGATTTGGGAGGGGTGCCACATCCCCAACCCATGGCTGTCCTGGGAAACTTCCTGGGGTGTGCCAAGGGGTTCCTCTTGGCAGCTCTACCAGAGCAAGTTTGGGGAACCATGGCATCCAACCTGCTAGGGGAGGCCATGGAGGGATGCCAGGCAAATCCTCAAAACAGGGCTTTTGGGATGACTTTTGAGTAGAATTAATTCCCAGTCCTCTTGCTGACTGCAGTTTTATCACCATTTGGAGGTTTTTTTTGAGCTAGAGATGCTCCTGAGCTCACATGATGTTTTTGGGAGGGGGTTGGCTCAGGAGTCCATCCCTGGTGCTCAAAGCAGTTTTAAGATTTAAAGGGGAGAGTGGACAGCCTTGCTGACACCCCCACAGAGACCTGGATGTCCTCTGTGCCTTGATGAACAGCCCAGAGAACACCAGAGGATACTTGAAATACACACCCAGGCTTGAGATTTTCACCTCCATTTCCAGCTTGCATGGAGTAAATTCCCAGGTCAAGAACCACCCCAGGATTTTTTGTTCTCAGAGTCTCTGCCTTTAACATGAACTCAATTTTCTGTGCTTGCTCAGAGCAGAGGCTGAGCAGGGAGTGAGGCCAGAAAAACAAGGGGTCATGTCAGACTTTCTTTTTTTCCTCCTCTTAACACTGAAATAAAAATACATCCCAAGCTTGTTTTGGGATTAACAAGAAAAAATTCCTCTTGATGGGAACCATCTGTGGCCAGGAGATGCCGGCTGCTCTCTGCTTCCCACCCTCACACAGACACTGTCATTTGGGGTGTGTTCCTCTCCCAAATATTATTCCTCTCATCCCTGTGCTGCTGGGAGGAATCCCAACTATTTAAGGGGGTTTTTCTGCCAGCATTTCAGAGCAGCAGCAGCTCGTGACACCTGTGTAGGATAATATTTGCTCTCCTCATTACAGCCCCAGTGCCCAGCACAGCTTGCTGGTGGCAGCTGGGCTCGGAGAGTAAACACTGCAAGTGTCTTTGTTGTGACCTTTCCACCCCAGAAGTCACCTCAGGGTACAAAGCAAACATCTCGAGGCCTCTCCCACAAAGCAGGAGGGGAAATCTGCCCCAAGGAGTGGAGATTCCCTGGCTCTGCCTCTGCTGTCCTGCTGGAGTGAGGGGTTTGGTGCTGGTCCCTTCATGGTGTTGAAGAATGAGGTGATTTCTGGAGTGGCCCCTGACCCCAGATGAAGTTTGGGGTGTGAAATGCAACTTCTGGGCTGGGTTGGCAACGGGAGGATGAAGAGGAGCATTTGCAGCATCAGAAACTCCAGAGAGATTCAGAGCAGGGAGAAGCCTCCAAGGCCAGGAAGAGGAAAGGAAGCTCAAGGTGAAGCCAGCAGAATCCAGGGCAGGTCTGGCCCCAGGAGGAAAGGCTGGAAGTGTTTCTCTGCTCTCTCCATGCAGCTGAGGAGGCTGCCTGGCTGAAATGCCTCCTCCTGGGATCAGCTCCTGGCAGGTTGGGCAGGAAGCTGGGAGCAAGACGAGCCCAACAGGTTCTGGGCTGGGAGAGCCTCCTGGATGGCAGCACATCCTGGCCTGGGATCCAAGAGATGCACTGAAATGGGCCTAAAGGAGCACTTTGGGGGCTTTCCCAGACCTGGCTGGACAAAGGATTTTTGTGTGGGCCTTGACATCTTCAGAGAGATCCAGGCCTGGCTTGGGAGGTGGTTTGGATTCATTTGGAGAAAGGAGGGCAGGACATTTAGGCCTTGCTTGTCCCTCAGTGTGGGGACACCCCAGTTCTTGTGCTGTGCCAGGTCTAAGTTAATCCTCACCTCCCCTCCATGGAGCCCAGCAGGAGCTGGTTGGAGTGAAGGATGCTGCTCCCTCCTTCCCACTGGGGCTGGCACAAAGCATCCCAGTGGCACTGCTGGATTTCACACTCCAGCTCCAGATGGAGGCAAGTGCTTTCCATCTTTGAGGGTGGAAAAATCTGTCCCCCAGACTCGGGCCCTGGGTGCAGGCCACGCTCCCATCCCAGGAATGTGGGATGTTCTGGGGCTGCTTTGCCCAGCCCTGCTCTGACCACAGGTTTGGATCAGTCCTGGCTGCTCTCAGAATATGCCATGAATCTGTGAATCCATGGCTATTGTAAGGTGCTGGCAGTCTGCAAGTAGGACTCCTCTTTCCAAGATATTTTATTAAATCCCTCCTGGGCTAAATGTACCCCAAATGCCACTCTGGCTTTAACTTTTTTTTTGTGCACAGTTACTGCTGCTTGGGAAGCTGAATGCAGGTGCTGTGCTTCACCTATCAAAAAGCAATTTACAGATTAAATGGATATAAATTTATATAAACTGCTGGAACAGCATCATGTAGAACAACATTATATTGTAACAGGAAGAAAATCTTCTGTTGTTTTATTAGAAATAGAGGGAAATGTATTCACATAACATTTTCCAGACAGTGAGGTTTTGAACTTTGGGGGTTTCATTTCAGCAATGTTTGTGCACACACGCTCCATCCCAGGCAGGATGGGCTGAGGCTGGGATGGGATTTTCATCCCCTGTGATGGGGTCAAACCCCACATCTCCATCCCAGAAAACTGGATCAGAAAACTGATGTTCCCCCTGGCCTGTCTGAATAACAGGGGCTTTGTTCAGGGATCCAGGTCAGGGATTTTATTTCAGTATCTGCAGAAGAGCTATGAGAAGAATGCAGCAGGTTCCTCCCAGCCTGGAGAAATGCAGAGATATCTCCAAAGGTGTTTAATATTAACTGGAGCAGGGTACATCCCTGAAGGGTTTGATTGTGAGCCTATCAGTGTTTGTGTCCAGTCATCACCTGAAATCCATAACGTGGCCAGAGCTGGAGCAGGTGAAAGTCCTGCTGGAGGCAGCCGGATCGATGACGGGTTCGTCAATAAAGATCATCCCGTGCTGGCAGCAGCAATGTGATCCATGAGCCCAGACCTTCCTGTGCAGGCACAGAACAAAGGCCCCAGCCACAAGGGCCATGTGTTCATGTGTTGCTGAAGAGAAGAGGGCTGGGTGGGCCGGGAGCAGAGGGAACAAAGCTGCCCTGTGTGCCCGGGGCAGCCAGCGAGCGGCTCTGCGAGAGCGCTGGGATTTGCCTTCCAGGGTGGGTGTGATGGGAGCCTCTCCAGCAAAACCCACTGGGATTTTGAGACAAGCAAGGTTTAGTCTTCACACTCATCCTCTCTGACTCTTCTGGCCAGATGGTATCAGAAGCACTTTTTGGAAAAGCTCCTTCTCACAGGGCAGGGAAGTCTTGCCCCACGTGATGACAAATATATTTCCTTCCTTGCTGTTTCAGCTGCATTTGTTTATTAAGTGGACTAGCACTAGAAAATGCTGTTAAACACAGTTTAATTTAAAAGCAATTAGTTCAGAGCTGGCTTTACCTACATGCCCTGAAGTTCTCCCAATATATCTGGAATCATGGAATCACTAAAGCTGGAAAAGACCTCCAAGATCACCTAGTTTAACCTTTGACCAAATCCCACCATGCCCCTAAACCATATTGTGAAGTGCCACAGCAACAGGATTTTTTTACTATGCTGGTTTTTGGTTTTTTTCCCCCACAGGAGACTTGTGTTTATCCTAGGCTTGATACTGAGAGCAGGAACTGGAGGTTATGGTTCCCTTCATTCCTTCCAGTTGTGTATTTAATGTGGGAAAAAATGCCAGCAATTAAAAGGTTTCAAGCTTGGGATACAGGAGTCTTGCCAGCAGCTCAGCTGGGGGACCCTTTGTGGCAGTGACTGTTCCTGTCAGGACACTGCCCAGCTCCCCTCCATCCAGAAGGCTCTGGATGCACTGAGCAGATCCATCTTTGTGGGCTGGGGGGCCAGTCCAGGACTTGTTTGCCCAAGACAATGATATAGGGCAACTTCCTTTAGGGCTTCAGAGGGACAGGAGGCCACAGGCTGCTCTTCATCCTGAGAAAACTCGATGGAGACAGACATTCCTCACCTTGCCAGTGGGTCACCATCACCACAAAACTTCCTCCTGGCTCCTCCAGATCTTCTCAATTTTATATTATATTTATTCCATATTTACCTGTTATTTTTGTGACTGAGCCATCCCTAGTTTCTCCTCCATGCTGAAAGATTTCAGTGCAGTGGTGAGGGGATGCTGAGGGTGACAGGGACCCGATTGAGCTGCTCCAATAATCCCCGCCAGTGACTTTCCTCCTGTTTATGTACATCCCTCTTATCTCTTGGAAGGGGTTGCTGGTTAACCTCCCCTGGAGCAGGCAAACACAGCTATTGTGCAAACAGTGTTTCCTGACTTGGTGGACAAAAGATACCTTCATTTCCAGTTGCTGGGTAACATCAAATATTCCCATTTTCACCCTCAGTGCTCACCAGCTCACCATGGCTTCTGTGGCAGGGATGGAGACCTTGCAGGGGCTTGTTGGGGCAGCCTGAGGAGGCAAAAAAAAAAGTGAAAGAGAGGTTGAAATACAGAGGATGTAACAGGAAAATGGCTCTGCAAGCCCTCCCTGTAAATGCTATTACGGTGAAATAATTATGCCTGAGGGGACACTTAAAATCAACAGCCTCCTTGCACTTACTAGAGGCACAAATGCCTCGGAGAAAGAGGTAGGAAAAAGGACCTTAATGAAAATATTCGCAGCACAAACACAGGAAACGCGGAGCTCCCTCCTGTTTGCCCTGCATTCCCCCAGAGCTGGAGTGGGCAGAACAATGGTGTGACCCTCTGCAGGCTTCCTCCCCCTGCCCGGGCTGCTGCCCTGCTCCGGGGCAGCCACAGCAGGGATCTGCCTCCCAGAGCTGCTCTGACAGGCACGGCTCCACTCCTGCCACACATCCCCCACTAAATCCAGCCTCGTCTTCTTCAGCCTTCACTTCCTCTCTGCAAAATTAGGTGTTGGGATCAGCCAGCCTTGCTCAGTGCCCGCCATCCAGGTGTGGCAGCACTACACTGGCAACTGAGCAAGGGTTCCTTGCTCTGCCCCAAAAAGCCACGGGGGGAATCTGCTGTGCTGTCACAAGACCCTGCCTCGTTTTGCCCCTGAGTGCAGCAGCAAATGCAGAAAAAGGAACATCCTAAATGCTCTGACATTTCTGAGAAGGCTCCAGGGACACCTCGGAGCCCTTGCAGGGCCCAAAGGGGCTCCAGGAGAGCTGGAGAGGGACTGGGGACAAGGGATGGAGGGACAGGAGACAGGGAATGGCTTCCCACTGCCAGAGGGCAGGGATAGATGGGATATTGGGAAGGAATTCCTGGCTGTGAGAGTGGTGAGGCCCTGGCACAGGGTGCCCAGAGGAGCTGTGACTGCTCCTTGATCCCTGGCAGTGCCCAAGGCCGGGCTGGGACACCAGGAGTGCTCAGGAAAGTGTTTTCCAGCAAAGACAGGCTCAGCTGTGAGCCTGGGAGGAGGAAAAGGGGCTTTTCTCTGTCTGCAGAGGGGATGGAGCTGCACTTTTTCGTGGAGGAGGCTGTGATCCCTGGCAAGGATTGATGAATTTAAGGATTGATGACCCCTTTCCTCCTGATCCCACTCTTGTAGGAAAGTGCAGCATCTCCCTCACCATCCATCCCCACCAAAGCAGAGCAGTGCCTCCTCTGAGGCTTTGCCTCGATGCCCTTCTGAGCTGCCAGCCTTTTATTTCCCTGCCAGGAAACAAAAATGTCCCTTCTGGAGGAATTTTCCCTTCCATAAGCTCGTAACAAAACTCTTGCAGGATGTGGTGTGAAATCCTGAAACTCAGCCCTGGTTCAGAGCTGAGCCAGGTCCTAAAGGAGCAGCTGCAGAAGGGATCACACACAGGGAGTGTCACCGGGACCCAGGGGGTTTTCAGGAGGCCTTTAGAGCTGCATCCTTTGGAAGGGAAGCTGGCTGGGAATATGGGGAGGAGTGAGCACAGCAGAAATCCCAGCCATGCCAGAAGCAGGTATCTAAAGCAGCTTTGAGCATGCAAGGCTCTCAGCATGGGACAAGGAGCTTTTAAATCTGAAACCAACCTTCCCTGTCCAAAATTGCATCTGTTTGTCTAGAGGCTGCCTGGAAATTCATGTAAATTTCCCTCAGTGATTTTTCTTTGACATTGCATGGTCTTTAGCAGCCAAAGTGCTGCTTTCAGGGGGCAAAGATGCTCCTTCTGCTCATCTTTGCTGTCCTCACAGCTGCTTAGACATGGCTGGAGAACAAATCCTTCCCCAGCCCTGCATCCTGGCAGGATCCTGGGTCGGATTCAACCAGACAAGTCACAGAAATATCCTGAAAATGTGCAAATTCTGGTTCTTTTCAGAGGCACTTTCCTCAGCAAGTGGATGCTGTAAAGAACTGCCTGGCTGGTGCTGGGAGCAGCTGCAGGATTTCTGGAGCATCAGGAGTTTGAAGAATACTTCCTCTTTGTGCCAGAAAAAAATATTTTTCCCTTGATCTTACAAAAGGCTGAACTCCTTCTGCTGAAGTTAAAAGGAGAAAATCCTTAGGCACAAAACCAAGGATGTTTAAAGTTTGGCAAAGGCGCCAGACTTTGTTAAGTGCCTTGAAATATCCACATCTGTCCCATCCCCTCCTGCACATCCACCCCCAAGCCTGCAGGAAAACACATCCTAAAGCTCTGCCATGGACCCACAGCCAGGCAGCAAATAAAATGCTCCCACAGGATGGATTTGCATCAGGATTTAAGGTAATCACAGCTCTCAGAGGCTTGTGATTCTGAAATGTCTGCTGTCAGCAGGGCTGGAAGGAGAAGCACTTGGCAAAGTGCAGCCAGGACAGCTGCCTGTACCTCAGCCCTGCAGCTCCTCTGCTGTGCTGCTCATTGCTTGGATCAGACTCTAAATTCTGATTTTTCACCTCCAGTCTTCCCCTGCTGCTGGATGCAGCAAGATAATTTCTGCTTCTGGTAGGAAAAGAGCCAGTTACCAATGACCTCTCAGCTTAGTCTGCCTCAGTACAGAGAAGTCTGGCATTTGGCTTGTGCTTGCTTGTTATTTTGACAGCACATCCCTTCCTTTTGCACTGCTTGGATCAGTCCCTACTTCAGGGCTGGGCCATAAAAGTGGAAAATGGCCAATTTGCAGGAAGGAAAATGAATCCACTGCTCTCAGCCAAGTGTTTTGTCACCTTGCATCAAGAAGGGCAAAAGATTCACAGCCAGGACACAGCTGAGTTTTGGCCACAGTGCTGGGCAGGCCTGGGCATCCTTCTCATCCCAAATAACCTGTGCTGCTGCAGTGTGAGCAAAACAAGTCCTGAGCATGGAACAAAACACTCATCCTTCTCCCAGAATGCTACAACTCAAGGATTCCACACCAGGATGGCCTCAGCGTGGAGATCAGGTCCACCTACACACTGGGGAGTTCAGGATCTGGTGTAGGACCAGGTGCAGGTGATAAAGGGGGTGGAAAAAATGAAGTGAGCTGGAAGGTGGGGGAGAAATCAGGAGGCAGCAACGCTCAAACGTGCACCTGACCCTTTTTATCCCCCTCTATCTGTGCAGGTGGGAACACAGAACATCCCAGGCTGTGCCTGCCCCATCCCTGGCAGTGTCCAAGGACAGGCTGGACGGGGCTTGGAGCAAGCTGGCATGGTGGAAGGGGGGTTGGAATGAGATGATCCTTAAGATCCCTTCCACCCCAACCCATTCTATGATTCCTCGCTGCCCTTTAGGGGCTCAGCATTCCCAAACCCCCATGGCACAGTGCCAATCACTCCCCAACTTTTCCCTCATCAGCGATGCCCCAACCTTTCCCTTGCCCCCCAAACCCGAACCCTTGGGGGCTTCGCCCTCAGCCAGCGACACCTCAAAGAAAAGAACTCGCCACGGCTGGGTGCAGCTTCCTTTTTTCCTTCTCCCCCTCCTCCTCCTCCTCCTCCTCTCCGTGCTCCGCTCCTCCCGCGCCGCCCGGGGCGGAGNTGCTGAGCCGGGGAGGGTGGGACGGCTCTGCCGGGTTTCACCCCCTAAAGGTGCTCCGGTGTCCGAAGCCGCCTTCCTTTGCCCCAAAAGGTGTTTCTTTTCCATCCCCGAAAGGTGTTTCTTTGCCCTGTGTGCCCCAACTCTCCACGGGTGGCTCACCTGGCCGCGAGCATCCCAAGCAAAGTTGGGATGTGACCGGGTGCTCTCCTGCGAGATGGGGATGTGGGTGACACCCACCTGGGGAGAGGTCCCGGGGTACCCCCTCTGGTCTCTGAGACCCCCGAACTGTCCGGGTGTGGGTCTGGGCACCGCTTCTCCCGTTCAGGCCCTGCTTGTTCTATGGGGAACGCTTCATTTTGATATAAAATCATGGCATCTGCAGCGTCCCGCGGTTCCAGGGCTTCGCGCCGGTGTTGTCCGGAGCTGTAAAATCCTGAGGCAGCAGAATCCCGAGAGGGATTTATTTATTGTTGCTGGTCCAGCTGGAGGAGCACTCAGTGCCCATCCAGCTCCCTGAGGATGCTCAGGGATGCCCTGGATGGCTCTTGGCACATTCCCCGGCAGCGAAGCCCTTGTTAAAAACCCCAAATTTCCAGCGAGCACTGAGCAGACAGGGTGAAAAAAGGTGAATGTAAGAGGGTGTTACTTCGTCTTGATGCTTGGCAAAGAAACTGATTCAAAAAATGAGTAATTCAGGAAAAAGAGGGGGGGGGAAACCGTCTCGTTGCTGTTTTATTGAAGCCCTCACCCACGTCCTGTCTGTTCCCCGCCCGGAAAACTGGGCATGGAGCAGTTGCAGTCGGCATGGGAGCCTTGCTTTGGAAAAGGGCTGCTGGAGCAATTCCTGGTGTGGAAGCTGTGAAATTTCACTCCTGGCGAAATGGAAATGGAGATTCTCCAGCCAGGAAAAACCTGGCTGTGTCGAACTTAGCGTGCTTTGGGATTTTAGGGGTGGATCCTTACAGCCACTCTTGTTCCGTGTAATCGTGTTGGCTTAAGGGTTATTTTGGGGCTGGAAAGGGATTAGGGATAGATGACAGGAACAGGAATGGCCATGCTGTATGTGAAATTTTTAAAAAAAATCATGAATTATGGTTCTCTTTGCTGGCTCTTTGTCCCAGTGGGAAGGAGCCCAAACAGATTTTTCTCCATTAGAAAGTTATGCTGTGCATGGAGAACCAACTGCGCCATTCGGGCGCTGGAGTCTCCTCGGGATGCTCCAGCTGCCAGGAAATTTAGATTGCTGCTGATTAGCAAGTACGAGTTAGAACGGTGCTGCTTCCTCAAGAGCTTTTTTTGGGGGGTTTGGATCACCCAGCCATGCAGGATAATAGCCTTTCTCCCTTCTTTCCCCTTTACAAATGGCCAGCTTGCACTTGGCAGGTGTGGCTGGGGAAGAGCTGAGGTAAATGCATTTCCTGCCTGGCATGCCCGTGTTCCTCATCAGATTGCTATGGAAAATGGTCCATTAATTCATTATCCAGCCTTTATCCACCTGAGCTGTGATGCATCCTGACTCCTTAAAGCCTGTTATTTTAACATATTCTCCTCTGCCTGCCAAGCTTTGAAGCATCCTCACGCTGATATCCCAGCAATGTGGAGCTGCAGAATATTTCTCTGTGATTTAGGAGGTGCTTCTTCAGAGGCAAATACAAGCTCTGCTATGATGGCAGAGTTAATTTTAGAGTGGGTGTCTCTGTCAAGCTGTACTTTTTTATTAAATGAGCATGTTCTGCTTGTTACACTTCTTCCCGCGATGAATTCAGCGAAGGACTCACTCCTGGTGTTTGTCTTGGAAGGAAAATGAGCCTTGGTCAGATCAATTGATTTGGTGTCAGGTTATAGATTCAGAAATTGCTGGCTGGGAAGTAATGATAAAGGGTTTGGTTTTTGGCAAGGCAACAAATTGCTTTATAAACCAAGAAGGTTATATGGAGACACAAGCAGCTGTGAGGGGACAGCCCTTTGTTGTACTTTTACCCATTAACTGTGTACCCAGGTGTATTTGATCTCCAGTAACTGCCTTTAAATCACCATGCCCAAATCAGGATATTGAAGGAAATTTTTTGCGGGTTTTTTTTAATGTTTTTAACTTGTGGGCTGGAGTAACTCACAGGTGCAAGCGCTGTTGAGGTTAAAGATGCCAGGAGCAGGTGGCTCCTTCACCCTGATTTGTATTAGAGGCACTTTGATGCTCACAGGTGGTGGAAGTGAGGTCTGAGTGCCCTTTAACCAGACACACCTGGGGGGAACATTGTCCTTTAACTCGCTCTGAGAGGCTTGCCGAGGGTGAAGATAAAAGGGAATGGTTGCACCTTTGAAATACTCCTGGTGCAGTGTGTGGGAAGGTGGGGCTGGACGTGGAGGGGGCACTGAAGGCTCCTCCCGAGAGCAGCTTTCCTACAAACACAGTGGGGCAGGAGCACGCTTTCCCTGGAGCCTGCGGTGCTGCTTTTAAACTCCTTTTTGCTGAGACGATGCACCCGAAGAGGTTGTGCTCCTGTCCCTGAGGTGCTTTGCACCTTCACGCTGATATTCCTGGAATGGTTTGGCTTGGAAGGGACCTTAAAGCTCATCCAGTTCCACCCCCTCTGAGATGAAGGGATGGGATCCACCTGGCAGCCACTTTGCTTCATTAGGCTGCGGCAGCTGCTAATTAGGCTCCGAAGAGCTCCAGGAGGGGTGTTTCACTCGTGTCCCGAACCCCAGGCAGCGCTGCTGGTGCGGGGAGGCTGCTGCGGGCTCTGCTGGTGCCGACTGGAGCTGCTGGGGGGTGAGTGGCGGCTCGGTTTCTCCATTTATTGCGGGGTGTTTGCTCGGGGCTCCCCAAAATCCTCGTGCGGGGCCGGGTGCGTGGCTGAGCAGTCCCCTGTGCTCAGGAGGGGGCAGTGTCACACCAAGGAGCTCCTTCCTTATCCACGCCGAGGGGCGCTCGGGGCTCGGGCCAGAGGGGCTCGGGGGGGTTCTGCCCTAGGGTGGGTTTAGAACCCGGGCACCTCATCCCCCTCGCTTCTTCCCCAGCCAAAAAATTCCCCCTCCAGCTCTGCTCCCGCTGCTTAACAGCCCTTTTCAGGGACGTTCTGAGCATGATGCTGGGAAAAGGGATTTAAAAGACTGTTTATAGCTGTTGCTTTTGCCTGCCAGCCCCTCTATAAAGAGTGATTAGATACAGCTACTTTAATGCGTGTCTTGACTTTCAAAAAAAAATTTTATATATATATATAGGGCTGCATATTGGTGTTTGGCTTTGCTGCTTTTTCCTCTTTAGCAAACCACTGTGTTCTCCCCACTTCCTCCAGAAGTACCCACAGATACTGGCAGGACAACTGCCTGAATATTTGGTGCAATAGTCTGTCATTGCTCAATAGCCTGACAGACAACAACAACAGCAAAAAGCTTTACTTTTTATATGCTATTAAATATTTGTACAAGATTTCTGCCAAGGAGTGGTTTTAAGGCACAGAGTGTTCTCCTGAAGGTGTTCAAACCTTCAGACCTTCTGGGGTGGCAGCTGGGAAGTTTTTAGTGCCTGTGCCTCCGTGTATTCCATGTTTTCACATACGGAATCCATTTCAGGTTGGGATTGAGCTCTGTCTTTTTTTGTGTTCTCCTGGTCCTTGGGCAGGATTAGTTCTGATGATGAAAAATGAAAGTGAAAATTTTTTCTTTCTGTGACTATTTTTTGGTGTGTGTGACTCGGTCTGGTTTTATTTCTTTCTTTTTTTTCCTCTGCTGGATGAAGGGTGAACTGGGGATAGGAGGGGAGGAAATTGCACCTTTCCTGGGGTGCTGCACAAATCTGGGCACCAACTCTGTCCCCAGGCTCTCCCATCTGTGCAGAGCTCTGCTGGTGGTTAATCTCTTCCTTGGAAAGAGCTTGGGCTGGTTTTAATGTAATTCCTTGGTCATGACAAACCTGAATCCTCGTGTCCTCTGTGTTGGAGCCACGCTTTCCATGAGGAGCTTGGGCTCCAGGCTGCTGGATCCTGGAGGATCTGGAGGTGATGGACTGTAAGTTTATTCTCTTCTTGTCTGGGAATGCTCAGAAGGATCTGTTTCACTTTCAGAGTTACCACGTGGTGCTGTGCCAAAGCAGCTTTTTATCTCCCACTTTCCCCCTCAGATGCCAGCTTGCCTTTAATTTTTATTTATTTTAAATCCTGCTGCTTCTCTTAAAATGCTGCTGCAACTTGTAAAACTTCTTCATAAACGTCTGGCCCCTGTGTTTTGCTTTCCTTTCCTCCTTGCTGAGGTGAAATGAAACTTGTCCCTCCCCCAGCCTGAGGTAAAATGCACAGAGCAGAAATACTCTGGTCCTTGGCTGTTTTTAGCTGTGCTGGGTTTCAGGCTCACGTTTGCCCAGGGAAAGCAGCTTGCATCAGACTGAAATAGTCCAAGGTGAAACCCAGAGTTTCCTCTAATATGTATTTTTGGGTGAAGCCTTTAAAAAGATGTAACGGACTGGTTGTACCCTTCAACGTCCACGTGTTCCCCTGAGCCACTCTAAGAGATTATATTTGGGCCACTTAGCTTGTATTGATGAATCTCTTGAACTGACAGTCACCTAATCATAAATCAAGTCTAAAGTCAGTGTTCTGCAGAATTGCAGCCAAACAGAATGCATTCAATGTTGCAGCCTGGAGCTGGCCCCAGCCTGTGGCGAGCGCTTGGGAATTGGCACCTGGAGGTGGCAGGGGATGCTCGGGGTGTTCCACGAGCTTCTTGGGAGGCAGGGCTGATCCTCAGCAGGGCACTTAAGAGCTTGGAGAGGATTTGAGGCTCAAGTGTGGGCTTGCTGTCCTGCAAAACTGCCCTGGATCTTGCCAGGAGGGAGGGACCTGGCCTGGCCCTTGGGAGGTGTCCCTGTGTGTGACCCCATCTCGACCCTGTGTGTGCAGAGCTCTTGTCTGAGTAAAAACTTGGGGAATGGGGATAGAAGTGGGATCTGTATCCCAGGTCATGCCTCAGGTTCTCTTGCTGTGCCAGTGCTTCCCCATTGTGCTGCCAAGGGGCAGGGTGGGGCTGGGGGCTTCCCAGGTTATGGCTTGAACCCAGTCCCTGGCATGGAGAGAGAGAGGGCTTAGGTTTGTTTATAGGGATTTACCACCATGCTGAGGTCATTCTGTGATATTTGGGTGGATTTTNTGGGGGTTTTTTTTTTTTTTTTTTTTTTTTTTTTGCCAAGAGGTAATTAATGCTTTCCTTGGGATTAAAATACTTCCTGTATGTCTCAGCTGTTGGTGTAGGAAAGAGTCACCCAACCCCTTGACCTTTCTCAGTAGAAAAAAAAAAAGGCTCTTTTGGAGAAGGAGTATGTTCAGATCCAGGGTGTCTCACTCTTCCCAACTACTTTGAGCAACCTGGGCTAGTGGAAGGTGTTCCTGCCCTTGGAAAAAGATGATTTTTAAGGCCTTTGCCAACCCAAACCTTTCTGTGATGATTCTGTAATTCTCCTTTCTTGCCTGAAGCAGCCCCATAAAGAAATTCCTCAAGGCTGTCATGTAGGGGATGTTTTGTAGGCAGTTTCCTGATCAGCAGTGATTATTTGCAGGTATTGTGGGAATTTTGGTATCAATCTGCCTGCTGATTATTCAGCAATCTTGTCAGTGAGACTTGAAACTGTCAGTCAGTCCTGCTGCAGTTTGAAACCCAGCAAAGAGGCAGCTCCTGTGTCCTGGTCTGGGTGTCCAGGCACGATTTGCTCTGCTTCTCTCAAGCTTTTTGAGCTGGGATTTCTCCATTCATGGCTGGGGGGATGGTTGACCTTAGAGATCTGCACAGTAATAGTGCCTGAACAGCCCTTTAATCTGTGCTCTTGGGGTATTTGGGAGCCCTGGAATTCATCAAGCCAAGAGGTGAGGTGAGACCTTCTCCAACACCTATTTTTAGATGTGTTCCTGTTTGTATGCATATTATGTTCATCATAAAGGATTGCTCTGCACTTGGGACACTGGATTTTTAATCCCTGTTTTCCAGCTCTTAGATATCAAAATGCCTGCCAAAAATACAGATATTGCTGTCTCCTTTTTCCCTGTGCCCTGGAGCTGGGGACTGGGAGCTCCCACACCACTTGCTGTGCTGCATTTGTTGCTTTGTGAGTACAGAGTGGTGGCAGGATTTTATTTTTGGCGTGATTTACCCTCCCTGCACGGGCTTTGGCATCAGTTGGTGGTGTCTGACAGCTTGCAAGATCACCTCCTGCTTTTCTCCTGCCTGGAACGGGGAGGCAGGATCTGCTTCCAGAATGAAGCAGCTCAGCTCCTCTTCAGCTGTGAGTTAATCACCCAAACGCAGAGCGCTCGCAGCCCTCTTTAAAAGCCTGATTTAAAGTGCAAGGTTGACAGCTCGGCTGGAGATACTTTCCCTTATCGCAACTGTTTCCTAATCTGTCTCCTCTGCGTAGGAACGTGGTTGTGTTGTTTTGTGTGGTTGTTTTTTTTTTTTTTTTTTTTTTTTTTTTTTTTTTTTTTTTTTTTTTTTTTTTTTTTTTTTTTTGTTTTGTTTTGTTTTTGTTTTGGTTTTTTGTTTGTTTGTTGGTTTTTTGTGGGTTTTTTTTGGTTTGGATCTCCAGGTTCCTGCTCGGGGAGAGCCGTGTATTAAAGGAATGTGGTGTAGGACAGCTGGAGATGTTCAGGTGTTAATGTGGTGGGAATAATCGTGCTCTGGTGTGTCTGATGCTGGCAGGGACAAACCTTTGTGCCTCCCAAGGTCGCTCGGCTGCGTGGCCACGCCTTCCCAAACCTGGGCTCCTGGGACGGTTCTGCTTTGCCAAGAGAAATAAAGCTGCTTGTGGGATTAGAGGGATGGAGCTGCTGTCCCTGACAGCACGGGCAGGAGCGGTGTGGGAGGGGATTGCCCTTCCCTGCGTTTGTACCTGGGCAGGTTTCGGCTCCAGGCTGAGGCACAAGGGCTTAATGTGGAGCTCAAACCTTGCCCTGTGCTGTGCTGAGCCTCAGGAGCTGCACAGAATCACTCTGCAATGCTTCTGAGAAGGGAATCTCTGCCCTGATGATGCTGCTGCCCTGTCCAGTGTCGTTCCCTTTGGCTGGTCCCTGCTGCTGAGGGGTGTGAGGAGAAAGGTTGGATTTGACTGAAATCCGAGGCTCCTGCTGGGGTTGGTGTGTTTGATGTGATGAACACCCCAGTGTTACAGGGGGAATGTGGCTGGTTGGGCTCGAGGGGAAGCCTGGGGGTTTGTTGGGAAGCTCTACCCTGGAGTCCAGGCTGTCTTAGAGATGCCCTGCAGGGAGCAGTTATAAATCCACTTCTAACAGCAGAATAACCTTAAATTTGGGACTCCTCTATATTTCTGAAAGGGTCAGCTCATTCTGTTAAACCCCTTCTGTTGTGAGAGTCCTTAAGTCCAAATTTCTGGGGTAATTGATTGTATTGAGCTGTATTGGACCCGTGAGGAAATCACTTTGCGCTCCTGGCTTCTTCTCTCCCAGCTCAGGGGAAATCATGGCTTTTCCCTTATTTCCCTGAACTTTGCAGCACAGCTGCAGGGTTCCCTGGAGGGACAGAACTGATGGAATGGCTTGAAGTCAGCTCTGCTCTTCTCCTGAAGCAGTTTGGGGGCTGGACGTGGGTCTGTGGGGGAGCAGGGAGCCCTCCAGGTCACCAGCTGGGGCAGATGAGGCCAAAGGAGTCAAACCCCAACGTGTCTGCTCCAGTTTCTGCACCTTCCCAGGCATTACGTGCCTGTCCTTATCTCAGCTGATATTTGCAGTGCTGATAAGAGAGGGTCTGTAACAAGTGTGCTGTGCCAGGGATAAAACCTGCAGTGCCTAAGAGCTGTTCCAGCTCGGCCTTATCAGCACTATTAAACCTGAATATCAGCAGGGCTCCAGGGATGAGGCTGCCCTGGGTCCCTCAGCACACAACATCCAACCAGGAATTGTGCTGGAAGCGCTGCTGCTCTGTAAGTCCCTCTCCAGTCTGCTTTCTTTAAAAAAAAAAAAAAAATTCTTTATTGAAAAGAAATGGATGATTTTGGGATCAAGGTGTGTGAACTGAGAGAGTGTCTGAAATGTTGGGTGTCTGAAATGCAGCTGCCTGCTTGCTGTGGGCTCTGGGTGTGGGTAATGAGGTGGTGGCTGCTCTCAGCATGAGTTGGACAGGCTGGAGGTGTTCAGTCTCCAAAAGGAGGTGTAGATGTGGCACTTGGGGACATGGTTTAGTGCCAGACCTGGCTGAGTCAGGGGACTACTGGTTGAGCTTGAAGATCTTAGAGGTGTTTTCCAAAGTTGATGATGCTGTGAGTTAAATTTAGGGATTCTTGCATCTCCCCAGGCTGCTCTTTGCTTGGAGAAAGAAATCCTGGAGTTTCTGTGCAGCCACTGAGCACCAGTGTTGAGAGCACAGATTTCCTGCATCATCTTGGTGCTCCTTCAGGGCTCTGACCTCTGCAAGGATGGGAAAACATTGGATTGAAGCTGGCAAAGGGTCAAGTGATGGAGAATTGGCCTTGGGCACTGCCAGGGATCCAGGGGCAGCCACAGCTTCTCTGGGCACCTGTGCCAGGGCCTGCCCACCCTCCCAGGGAACAATTCCTGCCCAATATCCCATCCATCCCTGCCCTCTGGCACTGGGAAGCCATTCCCTGTGTCCTGTCCCTCTCAAAGCCATGCTCCAGGCTTTAGGTTGCCTGAGCCAGGCTTAATCCCAGGAAAATCAGCCCTGGCTGTGCTGCAGATGGCTGGAGCTGCCTTTGGACAAAAGTGGGAGCAAATGCTGGTTGCTGTTCCCTGCTGCTGTGCCCAAGGTCAGCCTGACTGTGGAGCTCCCAAATTGTTTCCAGTTTTTCCAGCTAACAGTTGCTGCTGCTCAGCTAATGGGATTTATCAGCCTCTGGTGCTTCTGGCTGGGCTTTATCAGAGCAACCTAATCCCAAAGTGCCAGAGCTGAAATAAGTGGGAATAGGAGCTCCTGGGGCTATCCAATTCCAGTGTTTTGTGTGGCAAAGCCATCTGATTTCTCCCAGACTTAATAGGCTGATGGTTATATCTGAATTGACTGTAGAAGTGGGGAGAAAGAGCATCCTTGGTGCTTCTTACAGCTCCAACCCCTCAGGTTTAGGGCACTTTCAGATTTCTCTGGGTTTAAAAACCAGTCAGGAGACACAAACCAGCCTTTGCAGAGGAGGGATGGCAGTGACTTCAAATCCCCTTTAAACACAGAGAGCTGCAAACTGGATCCCTGACCCAATTCATGCTTTTTAGAAGGAATTTTCTGCTTCAAGCTGGAAGTGGTGGAAGTGAAATACAGCTGTGGGGCAGCCTGGAGTCTGTCTTTTCCTGCTTGCTTTTGTCTGGCCACCCTAAACTTATTGTGTTTCAGCACTGCCTGAAGCTCATAAGATATTTTCCTCGCAAACTGGCCACATTTGGTGACTGATCCTGTGTGTTTGATTCTAAAAGGCTGTTAATTTTTTTTTTTTTTTTTTTTGCCTTTATGTTGGGGTTTTTTTTCCTGTGAAGGAAAGGTATGAAATAAATACTGCCTAAAAGACTTGTGGCTGTCAGCTCTACTGAGGCAGCTCTTGGACAGGGCTGTGAGGAAAACCCTGTTCTGTCTCATGCCCCATCAGGTTTAATGCTTGCTAAATGGCAGAGCTGTGGAGAACAAGTGCTGGGCTCAGGCACTGGAGCTGGTATTAAAAAAATAAATATTGCTGCAAGTGGCTGAGCTTGGGAATAAATTATACTGTGAGTGGATATACAGGGACTGCTGAGGTGTCTGGATTCCCCCCAGGGCTCCCTGCCAGGTGGGAGGCTTGGGAATTTGGGAAGGCAGCCTGTGGGGAAAGTCCTGTGTCCCAGCAGTAATAAATCCTCTCCCTGCCATGCAACATGAGGGCTGTATTTAAATATTTTTCTTGCTCTAGAGCTGAAACCAGCTGCAGAGTCTGATTTTTCATTGTGCCCATCATTTACAATGTGACTAAAAAAAAAAAAAAAAAGGGATTGCCATTTGTCTGGCTTTTAGAGAACTCTAAAATGTTGAAAAATCTAATGAAGACCTGTCTGCCATGGTCATCCTGGAGCTCTGAGGGTTCAGCTCTTGCTTTTGCCATATCCTTCCTGTTTCTCCATGGGAACAGGGAAGGACTGAGCTTTTTATCCTGCTTTTGAGATGAAGAAACACTGGAGCACCACAAAGAAATAATTTGTTGGTTATTTGTCCTCAGATAATGGGACATAACTTAGGGTGATGCTCTGATGATGGCTCTGAAAGGAAAGGTGTCAGATACTGAAAAGATTTGGGATCATCCCTCTTCTCCTTGCAGACACCAGTGGTTTTGGCCAAGAAAATGGGTGTATTTTCTGGTGACTGCAAAATAAAGGCTGTGGCACTGCCTCAGTGGGGCAGGATGAGATGTCAACACTGGGATGCTGTAGAAAGGCAGCCAGACATGGAGATTTTTTTTTCCTTTGCATTTATTCCCATTAATCCACCTTTGTGGGTGCTGCTCTTTGCCTTCTGATACCACCTCTTTGGCTGTGGGATTTTTAGGGGGTGGTGCAGGCTGAGGTGGGAGAGAGGGGCTGGAAAAATGCTGGGTGGGAGCTTTTGCCTGGCTCCAATGTTTTAGTACATAATTTTTGCTCTGTTTTAATTGTAACCTCAGCTTCATGTCACTCTCTGCCATGAGCAGTGACAGGGGCCCACTGAGGAAACAGAATGGGACAAGGAGAGGGAATCTGCAGCAGTTTTTCTCCTTCCCCTTCCCAGCAGCTTTTCTCCAGGGCCAAAGCCAAAGGATGAACCCTTGGTTTGTGATTATTTGTTCCTTATTTCCCTGCTGTGATGGACATTAAGCAGATAGCAGAAATACCTTCAGCTTTGGACACAACCTGCCCAAAATAGCTCTGGGAGCTCTGCAGGGGGAAGTGTTTGGCAAAGGGCTCTGCCCAGTTTCTCTTAAACCAACAATCCCAGCCCCCAGAGCATCTCTGGAACCACCAGGGTGTGAAGGTGGCAATGGGAAAATTCTGCTGCTGCTGCAGCAGTGACACAGGGAGTGTTTCACCACCTCGTGGGATGCTCACCAGGGGTGTTTTGCAACTAAAACCCATTCCCTGAGCATTGTTTTTATTCCTCCTGGTGGCATGGAGATCTTTGGTGCCCTGGGGTTGGCCTGGGAATGGAACAGAGCTCTCCAACCCCACTCAGCTCTCTGCTTGTAGTGATTGAGGGGTGTAGGGGAGGCAATTATTCCATGGATAAATGGGCTGGGAGTAAAATCCCAGTCTTATGGGGCTGGGTAGAGGAGTCTGGGCTACTTCTGGCCACTTTTCCCTGGGAGCCATTGGCACGTGGAGGTGTCTGGCAGCTCCCCCCAGCCCTGGTTCCCAGAGGCTCTGGGAATGATTTGGGAGGAGGGCAGCAGGGAATGTGTTGGCTCCTTGCTTTCCATATGGAGGTGGCACTTTCCCCTGTGGGGGTGGGGGATGCTGAGCACGGGAGATCCATGGGAATGACCTCCCTCTGGAGCTGGGAACAGCACGGGGGTTGCTCCCACCACCATCACTTGTTTTCTTGAAATATCCTTGGCAAAAATGTGCTTTTTCAGGCTGAACGTGGGTCTTTTTAGGACAACCTATGAGCTGTTAAAGGGGAGAAAAAAACCATAGAATAAAGTGCAAACTGGTGTGATCAGGTTTGAGGCTGTTCTGTGTGTGCCCTCACCCTGGCCAAGGCTGGTGGGTCCAATTCCTGAGGGAGTATCCAGAGTCCCCAAAGTATTCAGTCCATCCAGACTAAAAGGTGAAGTAAAGCAAATTTTCTCTGCCATATCATCTCTCAAAGGGCTTCCCTGTGGTGTGAGTTTATTTGCTGCCAAAGCAGTGACAGAACTGTGTGTCACTCAGAAAACACTTTGTGTTTTTCTGGCAATACAGGAACTTGCACTGCTGGTCCAGTGGGATCCTGACCTGGGGTTGGCCCTCTGGCAGTGGGAAGCCACTGCCCCTTGTCCTGTCTCTCCATCCCTTGTCCCAGTCTCTCTCCAGCTCTCCTGGAGCCCCTTTAGGCCCTGGCAGGGGCTCTGAGCTCCCCCTGGAGCCTTCTCCTCTCCAGGTGAGCACCCCCAGCTCTCCCAGCCTGGCTCCAGAGCAGAGGTGAGGATTCTGCCCAGCCCACAGGCAGTGTAAGGATGGGTTGCTGACAGCATTTCTGGAAATGTCAGTGGTTATTTGGGCTGTGAAAGAGCTGAGGGTGCAGCAGAACCTCCCACACAACATCTCCTGGCCGGGCAGGGCTGAGGAAGGTGCTGTGCTGTGACAATGACACGTCCCATCCGAGCTGTCACTCAGTGCAGTGACTCTGCAGGGAGCCCTTGACCTGCTGCTGCTGGTTTTGGCCACGGGCAGGCTTGGCTGGGCTGTCCTTATTTACCCAGCACAAATGGATTTGTCACCCAAAGTGCCTGATTGCTGGTAGTTTGTATCACTGGAGCAAACCCCACTCCTGCTTCCCTGCCTGCCCACCTGCTCTGCTGCTGCTGGGCTTTCTCTGCTCCTGCAGCTCACCAGCACTTCCATGACACCTCTCTGCTTTGAGGAACACAGGTAGCCCTTGAGTCTTTTCCATCCTGTTCCTTGTTGGGTGCAAAGATAATCCTGCTGTGGCACTTGCTTTCCTATCCTGCTGTTGCACCTCTTGCCAGATTTTTTTTTTAATAGTTTAATTTAAAACAAGCTCTGAATTAAATTGTGTGTGCGTGTAATGCTTCTCTGACTCTGCTGCAACTTGTGGAACTTCCACGTGGCAAAAAATGGCTTTGGTTAGAGCAGACTCCTGAGATTTTCCTGTCACAGTTGTGTTTTTCTCCTTACTGCAGACTCCCCACTTACTGATGCTGTGCATAGCACTGGTCTGAGCACTTAAAAAGCACAAAGACACTGCCTTGCACCCGGCCCAGAATAAAGCCTGAGCAGAGCACTAATTTTGGCATCACACAGCTCCCTGCTCCTGCTGTGGGAGAGCTGAGCTGGCAGCCATGGCAGCGACATCACAGGTTCAACTCAGCAGAGCAACCTCAGAGGAATCTTTATCTTGGTGGGAACAGATGGAGTTTGACTTGGTGTCAATCCCGAGCCCAGAATAACTCAATTTTAGGGCAGGGGAAGTGGAAAGGTGCAGTGCTGCCACAGCTTGGATGCTGACAGGCAGGAGCTGAGCTCTGTGGAGAGCCAGGCAGGGATTATTCCCACTCTGGGGAAGCCTGGCTGTGAGAAGAAACCTCACTTGGATGTGTTTTGTCCAGGTCTTCTCTTGGGAATGTGCTAAGCAAGGTGTGGTAAAACATCTTCTGGAGCTGGTGCCAGATGCCACAGCTGGAGGCTCCTGTGGGAGCTGGGGTGTCACAGCTCGTGTGTGATTCGGGCTCTGAGGGATGGAAACGTGAAGAGGGTCCCCTCTTCCCTGTCATGTCCTCACCCTCCATGCACAATACTTGGCTTCAAAACTTGCCTCCCTCAAGCCTGTTCCCAAAGCCTTAGTTTTATTTATCTGGTTTATTCACTTTTATTTAGCTGGTTCAATTCACTTTGGGATGGGATTAAATTCAGCTTTGGCTGTCCCTGAGCAGGGTCTGTCTGATTTCCAGCCCTTTTCTTAGGGATCCAAACTCTTCCTGGAGTGGGAGAAAATCTTGAACCATGGAATGGTTTGGGTTGGAAGGGACCTTAAAGATGAGCTCATCTCACCTCATCCAAGCTGCTCCAAGCCCTGTCCAGCCTGGCCTTGGGCACTGCCAGGGATCCAGGGGCAGCCACAGCTTCTCTGGGCACCCTGTGCCAGGGCCTGCCCACCCTCCCAGGGAACAATTCCTTCCCAAAATCCCATCCAGCCCTGCCCTCTGGCAGTGGGAAGCCATTCCCTGTCTCCTGTCCCTCCATCCCTTGTTCCCAGTCCCTCTCCAGCTCTCCTGGATCCCCTTCAGGCCCTGCAAGGGCTCCGAGGTGTGAAGAGCCTGTTAGAGCTGTGGGCTGGGGCTTCTTGTGCAGTAATTAAAGGTTAACCCCAGTAGTCCCTGCTAATGTTTGCCTTTTGCTTTAGAGGAAGGAAATGGGATCCTAATCTTTAGCTCAAATGCCATCTGTGCTTCCACTGACAAAAGTAAATTTGTGATGTGCTTAATGAAGCCTAGAGAGATGTCTCAGGTGATGGACAGAAAATATCTGCCCTTTAAAGACTTCTGCCTCCCAGAGTCCTTGCAGGGCTTCCTATGATGGTTAAGGAAGTGAAGGTTTGCTGGTTTTAGGCGTGTTTTTTGTTTGGTTGGTGCTTTTAACTGTGAGTTTGCAGAGGAGAAAGCCCCCTTGGAAAGCAGATGGCAGAGTTGAATCATGTGCTGCTTCCCTTAGCATTTGGGTGGGAAACATTCCCTGGAAGCCAGGCTCTGGCTCTGGGGAGATGCCAAGGGAAAGAAGTGGGGAGAATTTCAGAAATGTGTTTTTGCTGTTCATTGTCTGGCTGTCAGCTCCCCTAAGCCGAGACCTGGGCGATGTGCAGAGGTGGGAATTGAGCTGGGTGACATCTGTGCTTCAGGTGTGTCCCTCTCCTTCATGCTGCCAGGACAGCCTGGAAAAATCCACTCAGTGGGTGCCTGTTGGAGGAAAGCTCATTGCCAGAGCATCTCTGGGAGCTTGTGAGGAGATGTCATTAAGGAAAGACTGGAGTCTGCCCTGATATTGCTGCTGTAGCATTGAAACATGCAGGGATTTGTAGGGAAATCTTCAAGGTTATGGGGCTTGTGGGTGATAAGCAGATGTGTCCACTTTGCTTTGGGAAGAGGTGCAAGGATTTGGTGTTTCCAGCACTAAAAAAAGCAGGTGAAGAGGAACTTGAAGGCTGCTGCAGCATTTGAGATTCCATCTGCTTTGAGGGGTTGGGAATCATGGAATCCCAGGCTAGTTTAGGTTGAAGGGAGCTTAAAGCCCATCCAGTGCCACCCCCTGCCATGGGCAGGGACCCCTTCCCCCAGCCCAGGTTGCTCCAATCCCTGTCCAGCCTGACCTGGGACACTGCCAAGGATGGGACATGAGTGCCCCAAGGTGGGGAAGCTGCTCTGCTGGAGGGTGGCACAGGGCAGAGCACAGAGCTGAGATCCAGCAGTGAAGGGCTGGGGAGCTTTGGGCTTGGCACTAAATCCTGTGCACAGGAAGAAGCCCTGAGCCTTCAGATGCCTTGGATGTCTTGCACTTGAAGGATTCCTCCTCTGGTGAGGTTTTTGCTGAGCCTGCCAGTGAAAATCCTCAAAATGTCACAGTTATTGCATGAGAGTTCTGCACTGATAGGATTTAATTTCGACCAAGCTTCTGATGAGAGAAAGGAGCACAGGTATTTTGGGAAAGGCTTAAGTGGAATAAAATTCAGCTGCAGTCATGTTACAGCAGGGAAGCTTGGAGATAAGGGAGATGGAGCAAGGGGTTTTACCATTTCCCCATAGGATGTGCACAGCCTGGTCTCCTACCTCTCCCTGGGGTCTTCCCTGCTGGAAAGAGAGGGATCATCCCAGTGAAAGGGGTGTCTGGGGTCTCCTTGCTGTCCCATGGAAAGAGAGGGATCATCCCAGTGAAAGGGGTGTCTGGGGTCTCCTTGCTGTCCCATGGAAGCTCCTGCAAGGCTTGCAGAGGTCCTGCTATCCCAGGATTTGAATTCCTGGCCCAGTGGGGAGCTGCTGCGTTTTTCTCCTGTTTCCTTGCACTGTCAGGGCTCCTGGGGAGCTGGAATGAGGAGCCAGGCTGAGCCTTTGCAGGCTGGAGGGGAAGGGGAGTGGGGAAGGTTTCCTTCCTGGGGAAAAGGGCTGCTAATGCAGCTTGGGGAGGGGGGAGGAAAAAAATCAAACAAAGCAGCTTCTCTTCCCTTCTGGCTCGGAGTGGGGTGTGATGTCAAGGTGGAGCTGAGCCTTCCCAAAGACTATGGGAATGTTTTTTCTTTCCTTCTTTTGAGGGATGGGAGATTGGTTTATGTGTTTTTCTGTTCAATCTCTCAAACAATGCTGCTTCCCCTTCCTTGGAGCAATTGTTCCCCATGGCTGACTCTCTTCCTTGCCCTTCCTCCCCATCGTGGGAAGAGCTCTCCTGATGATGATGGATGGGCTCAGATTTAGTCTCTGCTTTACCTTCCTTTGTCCTGCTCAGCTCTCTTGTTTTTCTTTGTGATTTCTGCCTGGATCCTCATCACAGGGTGGCCAAAACCAGATGTTTTAGTGCTGATGGAGGGAATTAAGTGTTAGAGCAGCTTCTACCTTTGGCCTTGAACTTGGCAGGGCTGGGTTCATGACTCCATGATCCTGGAGAGTTTTTCCAACCTCAGTGATTCCTGATTCTACTGCCAGAGACATGGGACTGCAAGGTCTAACAGACTTCATGGATTTCATCCCTGGAATCCATGTAGTCTCCTCTTGGGAGAGAGAGTTTCTTCCTTAGAGGGGGAAAAAATGGTCTTTTTGTGACCAGCCTAATCTCAAACCTTTTCAAATGCATCCATTTTGGGGGACAAAATTTATTTTTAAAATTTGTTTTATTTTTCAATGCCCAAGAATCCCAAGGCAGTGGTTGGGCCCTGGCACAGGTTGCCCAAAGAAGCTGTGGCTGCCCCATTCCACGAAGTCATCAAGAGATAAGATTGGATTTGTCCAGATTTCCAAGGAAAATCTGTCATAAACCAGGCCTAGACAGAGCAGCATGGGAGAGATGCTGATCTGTCCATTTAGACTTCACTGTGGGCTCATGAATTTAGAACTGAACAATTCCATGTGCCACATGCAGGAATAATAATAAACCACTGGATATTCCAGGTGTAAGGATATAAACAACACCTGATTCTGCAAGAACTCCACTGTGACCCACTTCTTTTGGAAAATATCCCCCAGACCCCAGATAAGAACTCCCAGGTCTTCCCAGCTTTTATCAGAGGAGGTTCCTGCAGGGAGCTGTTGCTGATTTGTGCTGAAGGGAGGAAGAGGAAAGGCAGCTGGGTGAATATTCCATGCCAGGCTTTGGATGGCTCATGGAGTGAACTGGGAAAGGCAGCAGCAGGCTGGGGGGTCCTGCCCTCTCTGGTTAGGGAAGATCACCTGGTCTAATTAAACAACAGTTGATGAGAGCCTGTTTTAAGGGGTTATATCATGCTTCAGCAGAGCCAGGACAGTCATCCTGTCGATAAGGCCAACACCCACTGTAAACACAGTAATTAACAGCCTGAACTTGTGAGAGCTGCTCTGATGGAAACCTGGGATTTCAGGATAAGAAAGAAGCCTGGAGAAGCCTCTGGTGGATATTGAAAACCTGGTTCCCTTGGGCAGTGTTTAAGGACCTTCTTGCATGGAAGTGTGGAAAAAAACCTCCTTCCTGTGCCCTTTCCACAGCCCGTGGTTGGGAATTGCAGGTAATCCCCTGAAATGATTATTGGCTGGAGAGCTGCCTGGAGGTGCTGCTGTTTGCTGACTGGACAGCTGATAAACCCTAACCCAGTGTGATCTGGGCCTCTGTCCTTGCTGCAGCCCAGTCACCAAGGCTTTACCTGCTTCTGGTCCAAAGCCAGCTGTATTTTTAGCCAGGGTTCAAACAGGCAGTGTCCAAACTGTTCAATGCTGTCTCAGGGGGACAGGAGTTGGTTGCATGAAGGACTTTTTGTACTGAGAGCTCATTGAGGGAGGCACAGGAGTGATGGGGATGCTGTGGGAACTGGGATTGTGGTGGCTGCTGCAGCAGAACTGTTGAGGTGTTCACTGTGATTTCTTATCGCCGCTTTTTAAATTAAGATAATAAATAAGTGAATTGCTTCTGGGAGCAGTTTTAAAGGAGATCTGGAGGAAATGGTGAGTCTCTCTTTAGCAGGGGGCCAAACACTGAGGTTTGTTGACCTGGTGCAGCTCAGGCAGAGGGTCTGGGGCTCTTGGTTGACCTCTGGGAAGCAGGGTGAGATCCTTCCTTCTCTCCTTTTGGGAGACCATCACTCCCACAGTGATGATCCCTGTGGCATTCCTTGTTGGAGGATGGTGGCAGAAATTTGGGAGAACTTATGTGGAGTATTGTGTACCCTTCTACACATCAGCTTTTGTACAAGGGATAACATCACTAGAAATGCCCAGCAATGGCCAATAAATCTGCAAGCCAAGCTCCTGTGTCATCTGCAGCAGCCCTTGGGTTGCTGGAGCCTGGTTTGGATCAGCAATGCTCCACAGATCCAGCTATAGCAGTGTTGATTTTTCTGAAGCACTGATCCTTTTCCTTCCTTTCCAATTCCTCAAAAGAAAACAAATCCACTGCTGTAGGTGCCAGAACTCGCTGCTGACTCTGCAGAAGTTGTTTGTTCTTCTCTTGCATCCCTTTTTTTTTTTTCCTTGCCCCACAGTTTGGGCCCCAGGGAGGGGATTTTTGGAAAGTCTTCAATGCAGAGCTGATCCAGAGGTGCAGGAAAGAGCAGAGGAACAGAGTTAACAGACAAACATCTCCAGCCTCCAGTTGCTTGGAGCCCCCTTGCATTGGCTGTGTGACCCTTGTGTCCCCAGCGTAACAAGTGACAGGATGGGAGGAAGTGCTGGGGGAAGTTTAGGTTGGATGTGAGGAAAATTTTCTTCCCTAGAGGAGTGGTGAGGCACTGGGACAGGCTGAACAGGGGAATGGTGGAAGCACAGCCCCTGGAAGAGCTCAGGTGTGTGGGATTTGTGGTACATGGGCACACTCTGCTGCTGTTAAAGAGTTGGACTCGATCTTAGAGGCCTCTCCCAACCTTAATGATTCTGTTTAAATGCAGTATTTTTTGGTTTTTTGCAATAAATCTCGGAGGAATTTGCTCTTAAAAGCACATACCCATTAGAAGTCTGGGAAACTTGGTCTTTCTAGAAGTGGCATCATCCAGGCTTTAAAAGAGTCTGATTGCTATTAAGATTTATCCCTTGGAGCTGTGTGGTGGCTGTGTTGGACCTGCTGCTCTTAGTGGAGCTCTGTGAGGACTCCAGGAGGCTCCTTTGCCTCTGCTGGGGAGTTTTTGGCTCCTGTCCTGTCCCTGGTTTGCTCCCCAGAGGTGCCAGCCTCAGCTTGGTGCTGCAGGAAGCCGTGGGGAACCTTTGCTGTCACACCCTTGGGATGGGCACTGAATTCCATGGATGGAGCAGATCCCTGGGGCTGCAGGGACTGTGGTCCAGCTCCTGTTTGTTCAGGCTGCCCTTGGCCCTCTGGGTAACCCATTTTAATCCTTGGGCTTACTCAAAATCAGTGTCACCAGAGAGTGTCTGAGCAGAGATTAGCCACGGCTGAACGCGGCCGCCTGCGAGAGCACTGAGGGAAACCTGAAACCTTTCTGTTCCTAAAAATGACCCCTGAATTCTTACTGTGCATTTTGCTTTATATATATATTTATATATTTTAGCTCTGAGTTCTGAACCAGGTACCAGTGTTCCTAGAGAGCTGCTCAAGGGTTGTTACCTCACACAAAGCCTCCTTCATCCTGAATCAGAAGCGTCCCTGTGCTCTGCTGTCCCCTGCAGAGTGCTGGCACCAGCCAGGTGCCCTCGAGGTGACAGCTGGGGGTGGCCTGGCTGTGTGTTGCTCTGGCTGATCCACACTAATGCAGTGTTTGCAGAGGGGAGCCCGGCTTGCTAAGGACAGGCAGCTTTGTGGGAGATAAGCTGACCTTAACTGTGCCCAGCACGTTTGACCCGAGGGGAGCTTGGTAGCTTGGGGTGCATCCTGTGGGGGAAATCAGGGGGAAAATAGATTTTAAACTGAACTTTTGGAAGGGGGAAGGGTGCTCTGAGAAACCCACAGGTGTGCTGGTAGCACCTCTGAAATGTTCACAGAATATCCTGAGTTGGGAGGGTCCCATCATCTGAGTTCAGCTCAGACAGGCTTGGCTGTGGTGGCCTGTGCTGGCACAAGTTGGATGGAGCATGAGTACCCTGGGATAGTGGAAGGTGTCCCTCCCCATGGCAGGGCTGGGACTGGATGAGCTTTGAGGTACCTTCCAACCCTAAACATTCCATTATTTTAAGTCCCTTTGCCCCTGGGACCTTCCCACCCCTTTGGGATGGGTGACAGGGACACCCAGTGCCAAATGTGGAATCCTCGACCCATCACCACCAGCTCTCCACACTTCAGGTCATCTGCCTTTCTAAGTGGCAATCCTGACTCTGCTTCATGTCCTCCTTCAGTGTGCCTGCCTCCTGGTTATGAATTTAACCTGAAACAGGGCTTTTCACATGTTTTAAAGGCTGGGAGGAAAGCTGAGGTGAGGACAAACTTCCTGGGAGATAGGAGAGTGTGTGTTTGCTTTTCCTTTGGTGGAAAGGCTCGGAGTGTGTTTGTAAAGCTGTACATTGCTTTATCCACTAGCAGAGTCAGGTATCTCCTGGACTGGTGGGATCTGCTCTCCTCTGAGAAATTTAGATTAAAAACCAAGAAGATGTTTGGGAAGATTACAGTGAGAAAGGACGTTTAAGGAGTGTTTGTCAGGAATAAGTTCCTCGGTGCCCCTGTCTGTGTGTTATCTCGTTGTGCCTCTGAAGGAATGCTGTTCCTGGAGCAGCAGCAGGTCATGGTGACACGTGTCAAGCTGCCACTGCTGGCTGCCTTGCTCACACACTGGCAGCCCTTGTAGGTTGCTGCCTGAGGGGTCCTTTTTGTTAAATATCTCACTGACACCAGTGGGGCTCTTGCAGCAGAGCAAACTTTGAAAGTGTTTCAGAATCTTGTGGTGGTGAGTGAAGCACCACCTTCTGTGGACTCTGTGGGCTACAACTGCTTCAGGGATCAGAGGTTAATAGAACACTTTAGGTTGGAACAGGCCTTTAAACATCATCCAGTGCCACCCCTGCCACAGGCAGAGATACTGTCCATGATCCCAGTTTGCTCCAAGCCCTGTCAAACCTGGCCTTGGGCACTGCCAGGGATCCAGGGGCAGCCCCAGCTTCTCTGGGCACCCTGTGCCAGGGCCTCCCCACCCTCCCAGGGAACAATTCCTTCCCAATATCCCATCCATCCCTGCCCTCTGGCAGTGGGAAGCCATTCCCTGTCTCCTGTCCCTCCATCCCTTGTCCCCAGTCCCTCTCCAGCTCTCCTGGAGCCCCTTCAGGCCCTGGCAGGGGCTCTGAGCTCTCCCTGGAGCCTTCTCCTCTCCAGGTGAGCACCCCCAGCTCTCCCAGGCTGGCTGCAGAGCAGAGGGGCTCCAGCCCTGGAGCATTTCCCTGTCGAGTGGAAGCAGTGGGGGCAGAAGTGCAGAGTGCCCATGTCCTGTGCTGCCCCAGCAGGGGCACTGCTGGAGCTGCAAATGCCTGACACAGCTCTGGGTCAGGCCAGGGCACTGTTTACATCCTGTAATTAACATCTGTGAGTTAATCAGCGGGGCTGGCACACCCGCAGACGCTGGGTTGGAGTCTCTCTGGCTGCTGTTGCAGTGGATCCCTGTCCCAAAGGTGACGGGAGGCCAATGGCAAAGATGTGTCAGCTTGGGCTGGTGGTGCTAATTTATCCTCCTCCCCTGCCCCGTGTGTGTTTGCAGCACATAAATCACCATCTTCAGAAATCACAGCTTTAACTTCTTCCTCTTTCTGGCCTCTTGGTAAACCTGCAGCTTTTCTTTAGAACACATGGGAAGGTTTGGGTTTGGAGAGACCTTGAAGCTCCTGCAGTTCCATGGGCAGGGACACCTCCCACTGTCCCAGGTTTCTCCAAGACCTGTCCAACCTTGGGCACTGCCAGGGATCCAGGGGCAGCCACAGCTTCTCTGGGCACCCTGTGCCAGGGCCTCCCCACCCTCACAGGGAAGGATTTCTTCTGGTTATGAACCTCTGGGGCAAATTAATTTAGCAAAGGCAGAGACTTGAACACAGCATTTCTGGTGCTTGGTGGGACATAGAGCTGCTCACAGAGACCTTTGGTGGGTTTCACTCTATTTCATTGACTCCTGGAGCCTTGGGTGTCCTAATTACTGTTCAGTGCAAGTGAAAATCTAATATTTGGCTGGTCACTCTTCTGAAATATGTTAATAAGATGCTGGAGGGATTAAACTGGCAAAATAGAGGATGTTTGTGCTGTGTTGATTCCCCCTCCCCTGTCTCTCATTTGGTGAATGCCACTCTCATTGGGGCTGCAAAAAAAGGTCATTTGCCTTCCCTGGTTTAATGAAACTTTCAGATGGTGGAATTAGCCTGTCACAGAAGGATGCAGAAAGGGAAATGGGGGTGGTGACTTGAAAATCTCCTCTTCCATGGTGCCCATAACACAGCATTTTGCTCTAAGCTATGTGAAAAGACTTCAGTTCTGAGTTTAACAAGGCTAAAGGTGGTGAGGAACAAAATCAGCTTTCCTAGTAGATGCAGAAGTGACCTTCTTGTTAAAACCTGAGGCAGTTCAGACTCCTAAAACTGCCAGGTCTACAAGAGACACAAGTTAATTAACTTTGAGGCAAATATGCTGGGCAAATTTGCATCCTTATCTCCCTCAAAATGTTATGGAAGGGTTGATGTGCCTTTGTCTCCCAAGTGATGAGGGAGGTCAATGTCTTATCCCAGCTAACAAATAATAGAACAAGAGGAAATGGCATCAAGTTGTGCCAGGAGAGGTTGAGATTGGAGATGAGAAAAAAAATTCTTTATCAGAAAGGTTGTCCAGTCCTGGCACAGGCTGTGGAGAGTCCCAAAGGCAGCCCATGTGCATTAGGGCCTGGATTCAAATATATCAGTGCATCAGTAAAAGTTCTTTGGAAAAGGCTGGGAAAGTATCCCAGCTGAGTTGTGGGGAAAAGGAAGGATGGCTGTGAAGCCTTATTTCCCCCAGAACTGGTTACATTCCTGGCTGAAAGAGAGGCTAGAGATGACATGGAAGAAGGGACAAGTTCCCAGCCTTTGGAGGCACATTGTGATGAGCTTGTAGCTTGGATTTCCACCTCCATTTTTGAATCTGATGGGTGGCTGTGGGGATTTCCTGAAATCCCCAGTCAGAATTCCACAGCAGCTGAAGGATTCTGCCTTTGGTCAAAGCTTTGCCTTGAGTTATGGAGAGAAGCTTGAGGACACAACTGGGGCAGAATGACCCAAACTTGTGGCAGTGCTTTATCCAGCAGGCACAACATTTCCTGCACAAAAATTGCTGTATCTTCCCTGGAGCAATAATTGTCACGTTTTCATGGAGCAGGATCAGGGTGATCTTGGATTTACCTGCCTCCCTGGCTGTTTTGAGCTGTGCTGTTGTGCTCCTCCATCAGGTGGTGTTGTTACAAGAAAAGAACTTTTTTTGGAGGGATTGGGGTGTGACTGTCTCTACTTTTTCCTCAGTGCATCTCCCACCACCTCCTTAGAAATGGAGGCACTTAACTCCTCATGGAACACTTTTTTCCCCCCTCCCATTCTTTTTCCACAAGTTGAGTATCTTAAATTCCTGCAACCCAAAGAAAAGCCCTGTGGAGCTAAATGTCTTCACTGCCCAAAGGTCTGGTGGGACAGATCTCCCAGGGAGCTCTTCAAGCATCCCCTTGTTTCTAACCCAGAGCAACAAAGGGGCTTAAAGTGCTTGGGGACTCCATCCTGGAGCTGAGAGCTCCCTTCCTCTTGGGTTGTGTAGGAAATCTGCTCATGGATTAGGCAGGGAGCTCACCTGGCATGTGGGAGGAAGAAAATAGCTTTGAAAGTCTCCTCCACATCCCAGGTAGTTGGCTAAACCCTCAGGCTGTTTACAGTCTCCTTTTGGTGGGAAAGCTTAAATGTTTTATTGAATATTCCAGCTCTTTTTTTTCTGTAGGGTGAGGGAGATTTTTGTAACCTGCATCCCATGGAGCTGGGGAAAGTTTCCCTGCCTGCAGCTGTGCAGAACAGGCAAGGAGAAGGGAGTGGTCCAGGAGGTGCTGGAATGTTCCAGACCCTGGGGAGAGGCCAGAGAGAAGTGAGGAACCAGCTGGCAGGGTGTGCTTTGGGTGTCTTCATAGGTGGTGATGAGCAGGATTCCACATCCTGGGCCTGCTGCAGGATTGCTTGGATGTTTGGGAGGCTGGAAGAAACCCAAATCCTCTTTATGTGTGTGTGTTCCTTGTTTATTTAAACATCAAAATTATACCACACATGGCTCCAGAGCCCAGGGTATGGCACCTGTGGGTGATGGAGGAGAACTTTAAGGCTTTGTAGTGATTCACCTGCTCTGCTTTATGATCAAACAAATCTTTCCTTAACCAATGCTGAGAAACAGACTGCAAATTGTAACTGTCTTATTCCTTATAATTTTTTCTTTTTTTAAAAATTTTTTTTTTTATTTTCTTGCAATACAACCCCTGAACAACCTTTAAATCTGAACCACATTTTTCTGCTCACCAGAAGAATTATCAGCACCACATTCTTCTGTGGTGCTGATAATTCTCTCCTTGACATTCTTTCATCCCTGGGTATTTATATGTGTACAAACAGAGGAGCAACAATTTTGACTTGGCATCCCAGGGCTCTGTGACCATTTCAAACATAAACTCAGCTTAGATCTCTGTTCTGCCTTTCCACATAATAAATTACCAGCATTTATTGGTCTTTTGACATACAGGTTTCTCGAGGGAAAAGGAGACTGGCTGAACAAAGCCTTCTCTATAATCAGAGTTTGCAGGAGGCTTTGGACAGAAATTGCAATTGCAATTCCTGGCCAGTGCAGCAAGGATTTTTATGGCTCTATCTATAATTGCATTTATGCCAAGAGGAGGTTTGGGGCATGCTGGATCCTATACCTTAGACTGCATCATTAAGAGATGGATGTGTATAATATATTATAGGAATTGCATGCCAAGGAATGATGAAAACTCAGTGTTTTAATGGAAATTCATCACTGGAGACAGTTTTAGAGCCATGTAGTAATTTAGGTTGGAAGGGACCTTAAAGCCCATCTCATTCCACCCCCTGGCATGGGCAGGGACACCTTCCTCTATCCCAGGTTGCTCCAAGGTGGAGATGACTGGGAAATGAGCTGGATCTGTGACTGGGGTGACATTGATGACTCCTCTTCTTGGCTGCTTCTCTCCTCTGTCACCTTGTGCTGACACAGCTCAGTGCTTTAATGAAAACCTTTTGCAGTGACACATCTTGGGCTCTCTAACCTAAGCTGGGCGTTAACCTGGTCAACTCCTGTCCTGAATGAGAGATCAGATGGGTTTTTTTACACCTGAAAGGCTTTCTTTGGAAAATTCTGTACTGAGAGGAAGACTTCTTGTGGCTCCTAAGCTCGCTCTGGTTTTGGGAGTGCACAGAAAACTGGTGAGCTGGGAAGTGCTGGGTGAATCTTGCCACTGGTTCCAGTTGGGATCAGGAACTGGGCTGCCTGGGCTGAGGAGTTGCTGAAGGACAGGATTTTCCTGCAGAAGGTCAGTGGCTCCCCAGCAGGCAGCTCGTGAAGGTGTGGGCTGAGAGCCTCAGCTCGGATAATGAAACTGGGAATCCTCCTCTGCTGAAGGGGGGCTGCTGAGCCAAACTTCCCCTCCTGGCTGGCTGCTCCTCCCTCCCCTCTGGAATGTCCCTTGCCCTGGGACAGTGGATGGCCCTCATGGAGACCTTGGCATTCCAGCTGGTGTTGGAGTCAAGCCAGTGTGTCCATGCCCTCTGTGGCTTTGTCCCTGTCCCCCTCCCATCTTGGGGAGAGGTTTGGAGGCATGCTCTGGGAATGTTCCAGCCCTCTCAGCTCCCTGGAAGATGCTGCTGCTGGGCTGGGGGAGAGGGGGTTGTAGCCTTGTTGCCTGGGCAGGAGGACAGTGGCTTTCACCTTCCTGTGTCCGAAAGAGGCACCACTGCAGCAATTTTGGCAGGGCTCCTGCTCCTCTCCTGTGTCCTGTGCTTGCAGAGCAGCAGCAGCAGCTGCCTTGTGCCCTCTCCCAGCCAGGAGGGAGAACTAGGTCACAATTTGCATTCTTTGCCTGGATTCTCTGCATAATTTGAACACTTTTTCATAGGTTTTTTGTTTGTTTGTTTGTTTTTTGTTGTTGGTTTTTTTTTGTTTGTTTGTTTAGTTGGTTTTTTTTTGTTTTGTTTTGTTTTTTGTTTTTGTTTTTTTTGTTTTTCTCTTTTAAATGCTCCGTTCCTGTATGTGGGTGTTCCTCGGGCTCCCCTGAATCAGAGGGTGAAGACTCAAATTCAGATGTATAATTGGGCTTTAATATCCGTCTTCCTTCCAAAAACACTTCTGGTAGACTCCTCACATGCTGACAGACCAAGCCCAGCTTGTAAAAATCTGAAAGAAATGCTTGGGGCAGCGTCTTCATTTTTGGCTGCTGTGTTGTCTGGATCAGGAGTTGAATTTTCTCCTGTAGTTCTTATTTTGCATGACAAGAGCGAGTAATTGGGGTGAAATCATCTGAATCATCTGTGCTGCAGACTGTGATGGTGAGAGTTCTTTTCAGTGCTTCTCTGTATGGTTTTTTTGGAGTCTTTTTTTCTGATTTGTAACGTCCTGATTTGGCTGGGGGAGGGAGAGATGGAGCTCAGAAGGATTGTGGCAACCAGAGGAGCATCCAACCATTGCTGCAAGGCAGGCAAGGAAGATTTTTGAGTGGTTTTGTGCAGTGTGAGGGAAAAAAGAGCTTTGCTGTGATAAGCCAGATGAGGACTGATGAGATGGGACAGAAAAGTTGTGGCTGCCCCTGGATCCCTGGAAGTGCCCAAGCCCTGGCTGGACAGGGCTTGGAGCAGCCTGGGACAGTGGGAGGTGTCCCTGCCCATGGCAGGGAGTGGGATGGGATGAGTTTCTAGATCCCTCCCAACCCAAACAATTCTGTGGTGATTCACGTGTGATTCAGTATCTCTGGCAGATTTTTCAGTAATCTGGCCAAAAAAAAAAAAAAGGGAATGTAACATTGTGAGATTGGGTGATTTTTTTTTTAGAGGGTGATGGAAATCCAGACCTGCTGCACGATTCTAGTCTTTCTCCATCTGTGGAGGTGATTTTTGATTTTGTGGTTAAATCCTCTAGAGGCTTCATTTGCATTATTGCCAGTCTGAAATAAAGGAAATTATGTGCTCCAAAGGCAGGTGGGTGGGTAAAAGTGACAGAAACGCTGTGACACAATCATTATTTTAATGAATTTTCACTATGTTTTTAAAATAATATTTTTAAAGTATTTTTAAGTACTTCACAGAGATTTTGCTTTGTGGTTCTTACAACATGTACATGGTTTTTAGCCAAAAGCTCTCTTTTCCTGAGGAGATTTCAGGCTGTTTCTGCTGTGTCTGCTCCGTGCTGGTGGAGCTGCCACCTGGATCTGTCTGAGGCTTGTGCAAAGAGCAGGAATTGTCATGTCTGTTCCCACTGTGCCCCCCTGAGCTGCCAAAAAATGTCAGCAGCTCTGAGAGGGTTCAGTGCAGGGATGATCTTTTGGGAGCGGAGCTTTTCCCCATCCTGCCTTTGCTGTTTGATCTCTTTCCTTTGGGGCTTTGCTGTGTTCAAGCCTTGACAGTCAGAAGGCTGAGTAGAAGTAAACAGAAAATTGAGTCTTTTTCAAGCTAAATTCAAGTTTTTGGGCTTAACTTTTAAGTTAAACACTGCTTTCGAGTTGGATGAACTTTATTGGAGGGTAGATTTGGGAATTGCAGTGGAGTCACTTTTGATTTCTTTGTTCCCTCCTGTACCTGGTGTTTGCACGAATCCCTACAGATGTTGTGTTGTTGCCCTTGGATTTTAGGCTGTAATATTCCTCCTCCATTGTGTATTCCTGTTTTCAGTGACCAAAAGGGGGAATTGAGTGTTGGTTTTGGAAATGTGGGATGTGACTGGAATCCTTGGATGATGCTGTGGTCAAACCAGAGTGCTACAAAGGTCTTGTTATCCTTCACTCCACATTCCTGGCTCCATAAAGAACTTTTCCTGGGCTGTGCTGTGTCTGACCTGCTCTTCACCTCCAGGTGGGGTTTAAATAAACCAGTTAAACTCTGGCTTAAACCGAATCTAGGCCTAAACCTGCCATCCCCTGCCTAGATCTGGAATCTCCTCTCTGTGGCATCAACAGGCAGAATGCTTGGGCAGTTGTGTGGTGAAGTCTTGACCACCTCGTGCTTATCTCGTGAGCAGAATTTCAAAGCCCAGCAAGATGAAAATGCACAATGAAGCCTTTTCTGCCTCTAGGACCTGATTTCAGCAGGAAATCAATGTGAACTTTGGCTTCCTTGTCTAATTTTGTCTTGTAAGTAAGGGGATGATGAATGGGTATCAGCTCAGCTCCCACCAGGCAATAACTGGAGCTGGAAATCCTTTGGACTAATAAACCGCACTGTAACTTAAACCAGAAATTCAGGCTTGTCACAATACAAAGATGGGCATGATCCTGAAAATGACTCCTGGCTGCCAAGCTAAAATTAAAGATCTCAGTGGTGAGAAACTCTTCTGGAGAGTATTTGCCCCACAAAGAAGGAGAAAAGCTGCTGACAGCTTCTGGTTTGGGGAGTCCAGTGCTTCAGCCTCCACAGCTGGTACAAATTGTGAATTAAAACAGGAAAATCTCAGACTTCCTGTTGAGGCTGTTGGTAGGTGTTGCCACTGGGTCTGCTGGAGCTGATCCTCTACCTGCTGTTATTTTTTTGCTCTTTGAGGTGGTAACATGACTTAGGTTTTCTTTTGGTGCAAAAGACATGACCTGGTTGGCTCCTTAGTGTGATATGAGAGAGCAGTGAAATACTTGTGGCGATTTCTTGTCTCCTTTGTGCTCTGCTCCTTTCTTTGGTGATATCCCTGGATTCTGGCAGGGGCTTGGAGCTGAAGCTCTGAGGATGTTGCTGGTTGTGTATTTTCCTCATCCTAAAGTCGTGTCAGTAACAGGGGGAAGCTCTGAAAATTGGGGATCCTGGCCCTTTCAAGATGCTTGACTTTGTAGCCACTTAGTGCACTCCTATTAAAAAATAGTAATAATGAAAAGAATATAAATAAAAGTATGAATAGAATCCTGGATCTCCATCCTTCTCTCCTTATCTTGCCAAAGAATCCCATTCCTCTGCATCTTGTCCAGATCCTGAAGTCTCTGACCAGGGAACAGGAGCTGGAGGAGCTGAGTGGAAGCTGGGGTGACAGCTGGTGGCCCAGGGTTGGGCTTTCCCAGCTGAGGGTCACATCAACTCTTTTGATCTTACTGCAGAAAAAAGCAAAAGTGTTTCCCTGGCACAGCCACTGGCTGTTCCTGTCTGAAAGCTGAGCAGCCTTTTCATTTTGGAAACTTTCCCAGAGATAAACCTGGAGCCCGTGGTTCGTGGTGTGGAGAGAATAAACTGGGGTTGGGAGCTTTAAAAATATTCATAGAATGGTTTGGGGTTGGAAGGGACCTGCAAAATCATCCCATTCCAATCCTTCTCCCACGGGCAGGGACCCCTTCCACCATCCCAGGGTGCTCCAAGCCCTGTCCAGCCTGGCCTTGGGCACTGCCAGGGATCCAGGGGCAGCCACAGCAAATCTGGGCACCCTGTGCCAGGGCCTCCCCACCCTCCCAGGGAACAATTCCTTCTCAATATCCCATCCATCCCTGCCCTGTGGCAGTGGGAAGCCATTCCCTGTGTCCTGTCCCTCCATCCCTTGTTCCCAGTCCCTCTCCAGCTCTCCTGGAGCCCCTGTAGGCCCTGGCAGGGGCTCTGAGCTCTCCCTGGAGCCTTCTCCTCTCCGGGTGAACTCTCTCAGCCTGGCTCCAGCCCTGGAGCATCTCCATGGCCTCCTCTGAACTTTCTTTCCTGGCTTCCAGCTGTGCTTTGACCTCTGCTGGAATTCTGGGATTGTCGGACTGGTTGAGCTTTCTCCAGCACTTGGCAGGGAACTCCCTGAGCAGTGACTCCATGGTGTGACCTCCAGCAGCTGCTCTGTGGTGTTGGCTGAATGTGGGGCTGGGTTCAGCCACGTTAGTTGAGGAGAAAACATTCGGAAGCTCGTGTTTAAAATGCCTTTGTTGAGCTAGAGATTGAAGAGGAATCACACTGAAATCCTCCCAAAACCTGAGCCACCTGTTGCAGGGAGACACCTCCGGAGCTGGGGTGAGCTGTGGCTTCACACCTGGGGGCTGAGCAGGTGCTGGGTGGCAGAGATGATCTGGTGTGGGGGAGGAAATGTCCTGAAGCTGTGAAACGACCTCGGGAGAGACAGAGCGAGACGAGACCCGGAGCCGCCTCCGCGCCCTCGCTCCGCGGGGACTCTGTGCAACCCAACAGATCTGGGGACCCAAGCGTGGGTGGAGTGTGAGGGAAAGCACTTGTGGCACATCCCTGGAATAGAAACTCAGCCCTGCTGCTGCAAGCAGGTGCTGTCAGCTGTCTGCCAAAACAAAAAGAGAAGGTTTTTTGGGGTTTCAGTCAGTCCGGATGAACTGGCACCGGAAAAAAAAAAAAAAANAAAAAAAAAAAAAAAAAAAAAAGAGGAAATTTGAAGTTCTCAAGGGCTTGGCAGAAGGCTGAACATCAAGCAGCTCCATTTGAGAATACCTGGAATTGAAGTGGATTTCACGATAAATACTGGGACAGGGTGTTTGTTTTTAGCTCAGTTGAAAATGTTCTCACCTTCTTTTAAGTGCTGCTGAGGATGAGCCAAGCTAAGGGGTGAGCACTTGAACTGAAGTCTCACAGGCTCCTCAGAAGCTTAAAGTTGCTGAAGAGAGAGAGAGAAAGAAATGAGCCTTCTTGGAAAGCAGCATGGCCCAAAGCCCCAGCTTGCTGGAATATGTAAAATTCTTGAAGAAGCTGAAGTGACTAGCCAGGGATTAAAGGGGGAGAAGATGATGACTTGCAGTGTTTCTGGCTCAAGGGGTTTCTTCCGGAAAAAAGAGATTTCCAACCTGAGCAGCCTCACTCTGTTAGGGTTTAGATATTGGCTGTAAACCTCAGGGTGGTTTAAAACTTGAAAAAAATCATAGTTTCTCTGCTGGAAGGAGAGGGGTCAAATACAAAATTCTTCCCATATCGTCTTTCCAGTCAGTTCCTTACATTCCTTGAAGCAAGTGAATCCTGCAAACAAGATTAAAATCACAGAATAAATAGGTTCAGCCTGGGAGGGAGCTCAACAGTCCAACCACCTGCTCAGGTCAGCTCTGGAATTATCTGAAGAGCAAGCTGGTGGAATAACCTTGGCAGCTGAGTCCTGGGGATTGCCAGAGCCTGGTGTGATGTTGAAGGACCACAACTCCACCCTGTGTTAAGAGTGTGAGCCAAGGGGTCTCAGTCTGTGG
>VZTR01022353.1:0-32868 GCA_013400775.1 Chaetops frenatus | reverse complement strand
TTTTTTTTTCCCCTCCTGTAGAGTTTGCTCTGGAATAGCTTAATTTTTTACAAAGTATTTAAGGAAAATCAAGATTTTCCAGTATAATTAGAGAAATGGCTGACAAGCAGGCTTACAAGCATATCAATATGGCTAATTGATTATCAGGGATGTTCTCACCTAATTGGCATAGGAAATTATTTGCTTAACAAGGTTTTAAGCATAATTAGATTGATACAAGTTTTAGTGAAGATGGAGATGTTGAATTTACAGAGATTCTTGATAAACAGTGATCCCAGGAGTCACCAACAAGAGGAAAACCCACTTCTTTTAATGTGGAAATCAGTAGCATCTGTCAAAGCTCTTTTAAAAATGAGTTCCTGTAAAAAATTAATCTCCAACACCCCCAGGAGTCTCTATTTTTGATGTTTATTTGCATTGCAAGTGGGGTGAGTTTCCTTGGGCATGAATTTTGGGAGATGAGAGCCTGTGTGCTCAGGGCTGGCTTTGGTTTTGAGTGTCCCACTGCCTCTCTAGATATGGGGGGGAGCACATGCTTCTTCCCCTCATTCTCCCCACAGTTTTGCCTCTCTGAAACCACAGGAGCCTCCTTGTGGAAGGCCAAGGTTTTCCATTTGATGGGTCTTCAAATGGAAGAAGTGCCTTGGCAGCTGGAGATGTTGTAGGAGACCCAGAGGTGTCTTCTACATCTGGATGGGTGGAGTTACTGGAGGAAAATGTGTCTGCCTCTTTCCAAATGCTTGGCTTTGCTCCTGAGATTTCATTTTTTCCATGGGGTTGGTGGTGGACCTGGCAATGCTGGGTTAATGGTTGGACTCCATTATCTTAGAGGGCTTCTCCAGCCTTAATGACTCTGTGATTTCATTATTCATAAGCCTCCATCAAAGCATCCTTGGCTGTGTTTTGGCTTTTCTCTTGCATGTGCTGATCCAAACCATCCTGAGCAAGCCGTGGTGGGTGTTCAGAGCTGGGCTGTCCATGGTGTGGCTGGTAGTGCAGTAAAGCTGCTTGTCCTGGGCTTTTAAAAACCACTGAATTTCCTGAGCTGGAAGGACTCCACAAGGATCATCCAGTCCAGCTCCTGACCCTGCTCAGACTCCCCAAAAACCCCACCCCGGGCATCCCTGGGAGCGGTGCCCAGACACTCCTGGAGCTCTGTGGGGCTGTGCCCATTCCCTGGGGAGCCTGGGCAGTGCCCAGCACCCTCTGGGGGAAGAACCTTTCCCTAAAACCCAACACAAACCCCTCCAGACACAGCTCCAGCCCTTGCCTGGGTCCTGTCACAGAGCAGAGATCAGAGCTGCCCCCCCTCTTGCCCTCATGGGGAAGTTGTACCTGCAGTGAGGTCTCCTTGAAGGGGGAATCAAAGGGGAGGGCTTGGACTGCAGCAAGCCTTGGGAAAGGCTGTCAAACCTGCTCCTCTGGAGCTTCCTTCTCTCTGTTTACTTACTGAAGTGCACTTCAGGACTCGTGCTGTTGCTCTTCCCTTCACTAAAATGAGGACACTGAGATGCTTTAGTGATTGGTCTTGATTGCTGCCCTCCCTCTCTGCTCCAGGTTTCTGAATATTGCCCTGAGACTACAGGAATGGAGGAGTTAACACAACACAGAGAGACAAAACCCAAAAATTTTTAGGCCAGTACTCCCCAGAGAGCTTCACTTTTGAGTTTGCAACTCCAATTCTCCCTTTTTTTTTTTTTCCCCCCTCCAAAGCTGTTTGGAAAGGAATAATGTGTAACAGATACCTCCACTTCAGTATCTCAGAAGTGCAGTGTGTGCTAATTAGGCATCCTGGAGCCTTTGGAAAATGCTCCCATTGTATTTGCAGATGGAATCTACCCTGCTCCCCCTTTTTGGACAAGTGAGCTGGTTATTCAGCTCTGAGGAGCTCACAGCCACTGGCAGATGATGCATCTTTAAAGTCAAGGTTGAGAGCGTGTGTGGGTTTGCATTTTCTATTTTATTTCTTCTTTTCCCCCCTCCCTCCTGGTGCACGTTGCTGAATTTGAATAATTAATGCCTGTTGTCTTGCTTCCTGTTTTCATTTCTGTATGTAATGCTAACCAGCAGTGGGCTGAATCATTCATAGGCTGCTTTCTCCACCTCGACAGCTGGGAGATGTCATGGGAACAGTGATTGTGAGGTGCTGCAGACTTTCTGCTGCTCCCTTAACTCCATTTCTGGAAGCAGGAGCAGTAAGTATTGAGTCCATGCTCTTGGCCAAGCCAGGCTCTCTGGTATCAGTGTGGTTTCTCTCCCTGCAGCTCCTGTTACTGCTCAGGTGTCCGTGTGTGTGGAGGGGAGGGTGGGTGTGCTGTGTTTTGTCCTTTGCCGTCTGTTTTGGGCTTTTATGGATCTGTTTGTGGTGCTCATGGAGAAGAGGGAATGATTTCAGGCTTGTTGGTCGTGCCTCATGCAATTACACTGTTCTTAGGAATGGGTTTTTTAAAACTCACCTTAGATTTTTTTTGTCACTGTGCTTTTCCTGAGTTGTTGTGGAGAGCAGCCTGGAATTTTGGGCTCGCACAGTGCCTGCCTTTGCAGTGAGAGGAACCAGGGTAGGAGCTTCCCTTGGTGCCTTACAGGGCCTTTTCAGCTGTCTTTTCCCTTGGGCACTGCCAGGGCTCCAGGGGCAGCCACAGCTGCTCTGGGCACCCTGTGCCAGGGCCTCCCCACCCTCACAGGGAAGGATTTCTCCCTAACATCAAACCGAGACAATTCTTGCAAGTGATCAAACAAAATACCCAGTGAAAGCTTTTATGGGTGGAGGTGGCTTGTCTGCCCTCGTACCTTGCATGATTAAAGCAGGAAGAGGTGGAAATCAGGAGATATTCTGTCCTTTGGAGATAAATTCGTACAAGATTACTTGGAACACCTGTAGCACCCCTCATTCCCACCCTGAAAACCTAGAAGTTTCCGGGGTGGGAATAAGGGGTGTGGCTGGGGAGTTGTTAATGGTCCGTGAATGATTTTTACATCTCGCACAGATCCTCAGCACCTTTTGTACATCACTCCACGTTCGGAATCTTCAGGGCAGAGAGGATGGTTTTGCCCAAGACCTTTAAACAGCATCCAGTTTTGCACATCCTCACTGTTTCTGTCCCATTGTGACAGCTTTTCTGGCACGGGGGGGAGACTCATTTCCTAGGGACGGTCTTGAAGCTGAGGATGGGAGGCACCTTGAGCAGTGACTAACGCTGAGCTTTATGAGCAGCAGGAGGGGAGGTGAAATGAGGGCAGGGAGGTGACCTCGACACGAGGCCACGGAGGTGGCACAGCTGAGCTGGGAGAGGGGACGTGATCAGCAAACAGCTCTGGTGTCAGGCTGCCTGTGCCTGTGTCCTGCTTGTCACCCCCCAGATGAGGGGATGAGCTGGGCTGGCCACACACTGCTGCTGTGCCCACCCCGTGTGCCCTGCATGGGTCAGAGGCTGGAGCAGCTCAGGGAGCTCTGCCCAGAGCACAGAGCTGCCGCTGGGTCCGGGGCAGAGGAAGGCACGGGGCTGTGGGCTCAGGGCTGGTGACAGCCTGCTGGGTTTGGAGCCACACCAGCCCCCTGCCTCTGGGATGCTGAGTGCTGGTTAGAGTCAGGGCAGGGCTGTCCTGGGCTGTCAGCACCGAGCGTGAATGGACACACACACACACACAGGCAGCAGCTGGCAGGGCTGAGCTCTCTGTGTCCTTGCTGACATTTGTGGGCTCCACCACTGTGTCTGCATTGCCTGCAGCATCCTCTTGAGCACCAGCTGGATTGAAAAATATGGTCAGCCCTGATTTTGGAGGCTTCCTTCCGAGGGATGTGTCAAAGGAAAGCTTTTAGGTGGTTGGTTTATCTCCCTAAGCCCAGCCAGTGAGGATGTTGCTACTCAGCTGTCACAGCTTCTCCCGACACCTTAGCCCTGGGAATGCCACAGTAGGGAAGCAAAGCATTTCCCCTGGAGAGGGTAGGATTTACTGCCCACACACCCTGCACTCAACTCTGCACTCCTGGGAAAGGTGGGCAAACACTTTGCAAGCTCAGCTGCTGTCAAACTCCACTCCCAGCCCACTGATGATCCACACAGGAGAGGGGTGTGGGGCTGTGGGTGCACACCTGTGCTGCAGGAAGCTGTGGAAACCTGCAGTGTGGGATCTCAAGCACAGCATCCAGCTCTGCATCCTTGTGAGTGCTTGAGAGGTGTATAAAGGGAGTGGGCAATATCTATATTGTATATTCTATGTGTATACACACACTATATTCTGTATTATTGTCCTGTGCAGAGCCAGCAGTTTGATCCTTGCTGGATCCCTTCCAGCTCAGGATAGTCCATGATTCTGTGATGCCTCTTCTGCAGGAGGCATGGCAGTGTTTATTCCTCGTCTGGGACTGTTTTGCAGGCTCCATAGGATGCTGATGATAAACTGCTTTAGCTTGGCTGGGCTTCAGCTTTGTGGAGGTCTCTGAATCGATTTTCAGGTTGTTCTTGCAGAGGCTCTGGCCCTTTACACTTCAGTCATTCATAAAAACCCAATCACCTGGGCTGCAGATCATCATCCTCCTGCTTTATTCCTCACGTGGCTTTCCCCACCTGTAACTCCTGCGAACACATTCGCTTTTGGTGGTGTGGGAGAAGCTGCACAAGGAAACAAAACTTGCAAACTAATTAAACTTCTTGGTCTTGTTGAGTAACGAGTGGGAGATGTTGGCAGGGCTGGGAATAGTTCTGACTCTCATCCCTCCTCTCAGTAGCCAGAGGACACGGTTAATTATTAAATTGCTTGTTAAGGTATTGAAATATCGCTCGGGATTTTAATTTCCTTTTTTGTTGTTGTTGTTTTCTCTCCTTTGCCTCAGGGCGCTCCCAGGAGCTGATGGATTTGTGGTAGCTGGCTCCAGAGGGGCTGGAAGGAGCATGGTTAAACACCAACCCCTGCAGTACTACGAGCCCCAGCTATGTCTGTCCTGTCTGACCGGGATCTACGGCTGCCGCTGGAAACGGTACCAGCGGTCACATGATGACACCACCAAGGTGAGCAGGTGACAGCAGCTGCCTGGCACCTCTTCCCTGTCATCTTAGCTTGTAGGTCTTGCTTGAAAGTGTTCAATATTCTATTTTTTTTTTCTTATTTATTGGCATGGATGTTTGATGAGAATCGTTGGTCCCTCCCCGCGTGGTTGATGTAGAGATGGGCACAGTGAGGTTGGTAATGCTGCTCCATGGTGCCCAGATCTGCCCACGTTACTGTGGTACTGGGGAACACTTCCCTTGTGGTTTTTGACTCCTTGCTCTGGGTGCTGCTGGTGCTTGCAGCAGCCTTGGCTGGATCTGTAGGCCCTGTGTTTCTGCAGCATCTCTGCCTTGGTGGTGTGGTTACAGTGGGCATGGTGGTATTTGGTCCAAGAGGGTACTTGATGATCTTGGAGGTCTTTTGCAACCTGAGTCTGTTCTTGCATGTGAAAATGAGTTTGTAGACTGGGGGGAACAGGGTGCCCAGAGAAGCTGTGGCTGCCCCTGGATCCCTGGGAGTGTCCAAGGCCAGGCTGGACAGAGCTCTGAGCAACCTGGGATAGTGGAAGATGTCCCTGTCCATGGCAGGGGTAGGACTGGGTGGGCTTTAAGGTCCTTCCCAGCCTGAACCCTTCTGGGCTTCAATGAAAGGCAGCAGAAGGTGAGAGCAAGCTGGGGGTAAATGGGAAAGCTGTTGGAGGTGACCCTTCCCTCCCCTGGATAAATATAGATTTTAGGAGCTCTGCAGAGAGAATGCAGGCAGTGAGGCTTGAATTGCACCTCCCCTCTTGTTCTGGGCTGTGAGATGAGGTCTTGTGATGTGCTGATAGGAGAAGTGTGAAAATACCACTGTCAAAACCACCCTGTTACATCAGCTGGGTAAGGATTTTGTATTCCTTTTCTCCTGTACTCCCATCTTGCCTGGGTTGAGTTTATTTAAGTGTGCTCACAAGTTAAGTTTGGGCTTTTTTTCTTCTTTAAATCTTGTTTCATCTGGAAGTGCTCCCTGGAGACCCTTTGGTTGCCTTTTGAATGTTTAATTTTGCTCTGCTGGTCGCTTGGCTCCTCAGTTCTGTTTTTAAGTCGATAACCAGGGATCTTCTTGGCTCTGGAGTTCCTTTCCTCTTGGAAAAGCAGCTGTGAAGGAGCAAACAGGGCCGTGTGGCAGCTCCCGTGCCAGAAATGCTCCTGGTTGTGAATTGCAGCCATTGTTGGTGGTGCAGCTTGGCCAGGAGCTCCCCTGTGAATTGCAAAGTCACAGCTTGGGTTTGTGCAGCCCAAAACAAATTTCCTCTCTCAAAAGTAGGAATGTTGATGCTGCTTTCAGCCTGGCCAGCTTGGTCTGGGTGACCACTTTGAGCTAGCAGGACATTAAAATTCTGAGCTAAACATTTACAGAAAAGTTGCCATGAATTTTTCAGTGAAATCTGGCTCTGCTTGCGTTACCAAAAAACACCAGTGGCAGCTTTCCAAGTCTACTTGGGATTTCCATTGGTTTTTTCTAGTGCTGGAAAGGAATTGGTTGTGTTTAAAGGTCCAGGCTTAAAAATATGTCCAGTCTGAGCTGGTCTTTTTAAAGTCTGTGTGAGGCCTCAATTTCCACTTTGGTAAAAGAGATGGAGACAACAGCAGGAGTGGGAAAAGAAAGCCTGAAATGAGCTGCAGGCTGTGTTATCTGCTTTCTTGTTAAAACATCAAACTCCCCAGAATAAAAGGCTTTCACCCAAATTTGGGTCATGACCTGGCCTTGCCTCCACGAGATCTTCAGCTGATGCCTGTGAATGTTTGTTGTCTGAATTGTGCTGCACCTCAACAGCCAGAATTTTCATGATTCCTCTCCTTTTCCTTCAAATGTATGCACATCAAGCTTTCTACTGCACTTCAAAAATTTACATGAAAATAAGATTTTTAATTGGACACCTGAGTTCTGGTTTTTGTGAGAGGCAGCTTGCTGGAATTGTCATTACCCTTTGCTTTTGTCTGACCTTTGAGAATGAAGAGAAAAGGGGTTGAAGGCACACAACCAACCTACTCTAATCTCCTTTTTAAGTTTTGAACATCTGCAAAATTCCTTTTTTCTATTGTGGGCCCTCACCTTTGATGGCAAGGTCCCTTTTCACACTTATTTTTTCAAAGTTTTAGTGCTTTTTTTAAATGAGAGACACATGAAGGAGGAGAAAATGGTCTTGCAGAGATTCAGATTATTACAATCTCTGTAGCTGGTGTGAGGAAGGATTTTCTGATGTAACCACAGCTTGCTCATCACATATTCAACCAAGGATATTATGAAGTTAGTGCATGGAAGCATTTGTTTATTGCTTCCAAACCCCTGTTGTTTGTACACAGCAAATATCCCACCTTGGAAACTGTCCTGAATGGGAGAGGGAACAGAGATTTCCTGCTAAAGGAAATAACAATGATAATTTTTTTATTTATCTAGTAAAAAGAAGCCACTTTTCTTGACTGGCTAGGCTGAGCTATCAAAGCATGGTCTTATTTTACAACACAAATCTCCTAATCCTCTTCTTAATTGCAAGTTGTCTGAACTGTGAGGATGTGGGAGGGGAGATGAGGGGAAATACCCAATAAAGCCTCTCCCTGCCTTTATCTGCTGCTGCTCATGTAGCTGCACATCTATAAATGAGATACCAACCCCTTCCCATCAATTGGGCAGTCCCTGTTAGGATTTATGCCCTTCAAGTGAAATGTGTGTGATTCAAGATAGTCCATTTGGTTAAATGCATCATGTGACCTCCAACTGAGGCTTCTGAGGGCTTTTTGGGGTCCTTTTGTGCAGAGATAAATGAGGAGCTGTGATCCATCAGCATAATGAATTGCAGTGCTGTGTCTCGGCTGTGTGCATTAATTCACTCTGTGCTGAAATGCTCTTGTAATTCCCACTTGGCCAGAGCTGTGAAATGACCTGAACAGATGATCTAAGCCACAGGCTTTGGAGCTGGCACTCTGTCACTGCTAATTCCCAAAGGGCCAGAGGTCACTGATCACAGAAATTGCTTGCTTTGCTGAAATCTGCTATTAGAGGACAGGTTAATTTGCCTTTTTCCGTGTGTTTTTCAATTTGTGAGTGCTCCAGACCATAGGCCTGAGGGCACAGGAGCTTTTGAGGGGAAGAGGCTCTTTCAAGGTTGTTTGATTTGAGGCTGGGCACTGAAGCATTAGGATGCTGCACACTGGATGTGACCAGTGATTCAGAGCTGAGTCCCCATGAATGGAAGTGTCCAATCATGTTGGTTTGATGGGCTAAATGCAGGGAAATCCAGTCATTCCATTAAATATCGATGGGTTTTTTTCTTTATTGTTCCTGAAGGTGCCCCTCTCACTGGAGGGGGTTGGACTAGATGACCCTTAAAGGTCCCTTTCAACTCAAGCTATTGTGATTTCTATTTTTTTCCCCATGATGCTTGGAAATGGAAGCAAAACTGGGCTGTGTTTAGGGTTTTACACATCACTTAAACATCCTTTAAAATTCACCTTTGGGCCCTTCATTTTACAGGGAGGCTGTGAGGTGGATGTTTGTCCAGGGAAGCTGTTTGGGATCCATGTGACAGCTGAGCCAGGCAGGAATTGCATTGGCTTTGTGTGGTGCCTTCACACCAGACTGGTTTTAACTGGGAGTAGCATATTTTGGCCTTTGTGAAGGAGCAATAACTCTCTTAGACAGGGCAGGATCCTGTGGAGGACTGGCAAGGAGCAGAGAGGTGTTCCAGCCTCAGAAACTGGGATTATGCTGCCAGGAGTTTGTTTCCCATTGATTTCCACACCCTCACCCAGCTCCTAGAAAGGTTGGGATGAACCTGCTTGTTCTGTGTCAAAGAGGTTCCCTGTTTTCAGCAATGCTGGTTTGAATGATGGGAAATCCCAAGTCCTTGAAAACCCCAGGAAAGCCACAGTTTTGGATCCTAAATATTGTCAGGGTGAGGGTGTTTGCCCAGTGCTGAATTTCTGGCCTAGTCCTGATGTAGGCAGAATGCCTGTGGGGGAAAGTCTGCAAAACCCATTGACTGTGGGGCCTGGCTTGGGATTATGGGCTCAGACTGGGTGATTAACGTGCCCTGGGATTTATAAAGCTTTAGAGGTGTCAAAGGTTTTTACTGCAGAGCATCTGCAAAACGTGGGGTTTGGCTCTGAACAGCCAGCACTGAACCGAGCTGTATCTGGAGAAAGGGGGAAGAAGGGATTTCTGGACCATGATCCCTGAGATCCAGCCTTGTGTTTAGCTGGCAGGTGCATCCCTGGCTTTTTTACAGGGATTTCTTTCCCCTGGACACACCTGGGTACAGAAATGCTGCCCCAGTCTCAGGGCAGTGGTGCAGCCACTCTTGGAAAATCTCAACTGGTTTGAAGATGCTCAATCCACTCCTGGTTTAAGCCATGTGGGAAAAGCCTTTCCAGGCTCTCCCTGTGAGTTCCCTGTACTGGTTTTGACTTGGATACAGTTAATTTTCTGCACAGCAGCTGCTGTGGTGCCAGATTTTGGGCTTGTGACTGAAATAGTTGTACAGCTGTTGTTGAAGGTTGTTTTACACAGCATCAAGGTACAATATTTTCTGAATTACCTCCAAGAAGGGGAAAAATGAGGTGGTTTTTCCTGCTTGTTTTACTAAACAAAGGTTTTTCCCCTCAGCCGTGTAGTTGTTGTTATAGTTAGACTTTTACAATTGAATTGTAGAACTCCTTTTTCCAAAGAGGCAATGGGAACCTGTGCTCTAACTAATCTCAGGTTAATTCATTGTGTCTCTCTTTACTCAGATATTTAATCCTTTCCCATGTGTGGAGCTGTGAGTGTGAATTTGAGGAGAGAAAATGAGGAAAGTGAACTGGCATTTACCATGGCAGTTTGACTTGTGGCAGTATTGATGTCAGAAGTTCTCTCCCTGATCTTGACAGAACAGTGAAAGATTGTGGCCCTTCTCCAGAGGAAACCTGATTTTTTTTCACTTTCTTTAACCAGAGGGAAGTGAAAATGACCTTGCTGCCCTTGAGTTGGATTGAGTGATTTACTTTACATTTGGGGTTGAATTTGCCAGTCTCCTGCTTCACCAACTCTGCTTTTCCAGCCTCTCTCATGAATTCCCAGGTGTCCTGGAATAGATCCAAGGACGATTGGGCTGTGACAGAGCAGAAAATGCTGGAGAGCAACTTTGTAGTGTGTCTTTCCTGGGTGGCTGGATGCACTGGGAGAGTGCAGGGGCCAAGGGGAAAGGCTTTTTTTGATCCTTTCTTTTTTGCTATCCAAGTAGAAGGTTTTTTTCCCTGTATCTCATAAAAGCAGGCTTTGTGGAAGTGCCTCAAGGATGCTTCTGGTTCCAAAATGACCATGAAAAGGAACTAGGTGAGAAGGAAACCTGGCCCCAGTGGGAGTAAATTAATGAAATGGAGGGAATAGGAAGGAGCAGGATTAGCTTGTGGTAAGGATCCTTGAGGAAGCTGTGCAGTGGAAGAGGTGGAAGTTGGGAAAGGAACAGTCTGGGAGTAGATCATAGAATGGGTTGGGTTGGGAAGGACCTTAAAGAACACCTAAATCATAGAATGGGTGTCCCAGGCTGCTCCAAGCCATGTCCAGCCTGGCCTTGGGCACTGCCAGGGATCCAGGGGCAGCCCCAGCTTCTCTGGGCACCCTGTGCCAGGGCCTCCCCACCCTCCCAGGGAACAATTCCTTCCCAATATCCCATCCATCCCTGCCCTCTGGCAGTTTAAAGCCACTCTCCTCTGTCCTGTTCTTCCAGGCTCTTGTCAAGTGTCCCTCTTGCAAATAATTGTCACCAGAGAACAACCTGGCCATGTGTGAGGTGTGGCTTTCCTGGCACTGGTCACAAGACATTTCAGTCATCTTGCCAGCTTGTTGTTTCTGCTGCCTGTGGGGTCTGGGTGGGGATGCAAAGTGCTTGGGTTCCAGGAATGCTTTGTGGTTTTAGGAATTGGGAACCTCTGCACTGCTGACATGTCTCATTAACAAAATTGATTAGCACAGCTGAAAAATATAATGACTCTTCTTTGTTGGCTGTGAAGCTGATCTGTGATTTTTGTCTGTATTTACTGACTTGTGAGTCCCTCTGGGAAAGGGAGCTTGGATTTAGGGGTGTTTGGTTGTGGATTTAAGCTTTTTCTTCCAATTGTTTCCAGAGGAACTATGGCCAAGCTCCAAAGTGGGATTTCAAGACTATAACCAGCAGCTGGAAAGGTGCTTGTCTATGGCCAGAGTTTTAATTGTTTTTTGGTTGTTACTCTTTGTACTCATCTCAACCTTGAAAATTATTGTAATTTTTTTGCCTTTGTGCCACGTCTGCAGTGAGGTGCTAAAAGAGAAGCTGATGAACTGGTCTGGACCCATCATTTCCACTTGAGATGCAGTTGTGAGCCTTTATTTGGCAGACACTTATTTGCAGATGATGTCAGCAAGCACTTGAGAATCAATGACTTCAGTGAAGTCAAACGAGGCCCTTTCCAGGGAGAATTATAGAAGAAAATATGAAACAACTGAGGCTTTATTTGAAGTCTGCACTTCCAGCCCCTGACTCTTGGGAACTGAAACAACTTCCTTGTGAGCTCTCCTGAAGCTGCAAAGTCAAGGTTGACTTCTGGGTGACAAAAAGCAGTGCCAGGGACCAACAAGTAAAGTTTGGGTGGTTGTGCAAATCATGCTGCCTGGTCCAAGGAGAGCAGCTCCTGCCTCCCTGCCCATCAGTTGGGTGTCTGAGGCTGCTGGGCAGGGACCAGGCTCTTGGTTTGAGGGGGATGATAACAGCAGAAGTCTCTCCCTTTATGCAAAAGTGTCCTTGCTGGGCTAAAGTTCTCAAAGTGATGTAAAACTCAGCCTTTTCAGTGGGATGAAATCAGCTGGATGCTTAGGAGGGGGAGAGGAACGAGACCCAGCTCCTCTTCTCATCTTTTTCAGCAGAAAAGGATTTTTCTCACCCAGAGGGAAGTGAAACCAACCTTTCTCTTGATGGTAATCATAGAATGGTTTGGGTGGGAAGAGACCTAAAGATGATGTAATTCCAATTTTCCAGTACCCAAGTTGCTCCAAGCCCCATCCTGGGCACTGCCAGGGATGCAGGGGCAGCCACAGCTTCTCTGGGCACCTGTGCCAGGGCCTGCCCACCCTCCCAGGGAACAACTCCTTCCCAATATCCCATCTATTGATGCTTGGAGGGAGAGATGGATGTGTTTGGTGTTGTGTTGGCTCTTCTGCTCCCTCAGACTGCTCCTTTCACCACAGAGCTCTTTCCTTCTTGCTCAGTGCTGTCCCTTCATGTTTGACATTTTTTGACACGACTTTTTGTGGCCTTTTTGGAAAGACAGACGTGGTTCCTGTAATTCAGAGCAGGCTGTGGTGCCTTACTGGAGGCTTTGCTCACCACGCCTGGTTTGTCACCACTCAAACCAGCCCACATCCTGAGCAAACCACCCCTCTGTGACTGTGCCTCCTTGTCTGGGTGTTTTCCTTCCCCAAAAGGCTCAAGAGCCTCAAGTTGTATCAGAAGTGGGGGTGTAGCTGAGCATTATCTGGAAAGGATCTCTCATTTCACTGGGTTTTTTTTCTGTTTGTTTCCTTGAGGTTGATGCAGAATTACTCTGTGTGGGTTTGCAGGATTTAGTAGCTGTGTTTAGTACCTGTGCTCAGGTTTGCCTGCAGCCAGCAGGGATTCCTGCTTTTCCAGCCAGAAATGAAGGATAAACAGCACAAGGCAAAGTGGAACCTATGATGGACCAGTGTCTGTCGTGTGCTGAGCTTGAAATACCCAAGTTCTTGTGTGATGAGCCAGCTCCAGCATTTAAATTACTCCCAGGATGGCTGATGGCTTATTTTCTTTCCCCAACACTTCACCCTTGAGATTTAAAATATAGTAATGAATAAATAAGCCAAGCTTCTGCCTCCTCTTCAGAGGGATGCTGGCTTTGGACACTCAGCTGTTGCTGGGCTTTGTGGCTTCATTTGGTCTCCCTCTGGCAGTGCACTGAACCCATTTAAATCTCTCTTAGGGAAAAATAGGTAAATCCCTTCCATATGTCAAGTTATTAGAAAAATACATGATTTCTGTGACTTGCACAAAGCATCCCCTTGTCTGGCTGACACAGGAACAAGTGCACCCTTGTTTCTGGGAAGCCAAGCCCTAACCTCATGCTGGTAAATCTGACATGTCCACTGTTTCAGGCAGCCTCTGTTGATGTCAGCTGTGCCTGTGGAGGCTGGGGAAGATGCTGATTTTTATCAAATTCCCCCTTGAAAGACAGGCACTTCAGTTTTTCCTTGCTCTAATTCTTTTTTTCTTCCAGGCCTTCAGGTCACTGTGTTGCCACCAAAGCTGGGGCAGAAAGCCTTTGGCACATTAGCCCATTCAGTGGCTTTTGTTCCCAGACTTTCTCTGCCCTCTGGACCATCCTGTGGGATAAATAGGGCTGTGTTTGGATGGGGCAGCACTTATTGGAGCAAAATGTGAGCACTCAGGATTTAGCAGCTGGGTCAGACTGGAGGTCATCCTGCCCCACATCCTGTCTGTGCCTGGGCACAGGGGTGCCCTTTGGGAGGAGCAGGAAATCAGCCTGCTCTGCTTTGGGCCCCTTTCTTCCCCCTCCTGCCTTGTGGCCAGCTAGGGTTGAATAAAGATGGGATATTGGGAAGGAATTCCTGGCTCGGAGGGTGGGGAGGCCCTGGCACAGGGTGCCCAGATTTGCTGTGGCTGCCCCTGGAGCCCTGGCAGTGCCCAAGGCCAGGCTGGACATGGCTTGGAGCAGCCTGGGACCGTGGGAGGTGTCCCTGCCCAAGGCAGGGCTGGCACTGGATGGGCTTTAAGGTCTCTTCCAACCCAAACCATGTGAAAGAGGGATGTGGAAAACCTAAGATGCAGCCTGGGGAAGAGGAAGGGAGGGTGAAGGGCAAGGAAATAAAACAGTCCAGTAGTCGGATCCAATCTGATCCAGTATTTGTCTGCTCTTCTTGGTTTTAATTATCTGATGCCCATCAGCTCGCCTGAAGAGTGAGTGGAGAGAAGCCTTTCCAGTTTAAGAGAGAAAATTTGACAAGAATCTTAATTGGAAAAAAGAGATGTTTTCTAATGATACTGCTTTGGGTGGACACATGGGCTTCTAAGGGAGATAAAAAGGCATTACAGTTATTCCTGAGCACACTCCCTCTGAGAAATGGAGAGCTGGAGATGGTCCCAGGGACCTCCTTCCATATCTTGTATTTTCACATACTTTTGCATTTAGGATATTGTTCAGCTGCTCTGAGCCTTTTGTAGGACTCAGGCAGAGGTTACCTGTTTGGGAGTAGAAATTAATTCAGGATCATCACCTCTTTGGCTGTACTTTTGCTGGATTTCTGCTGTTGTTTAAGGTCTCTTCCAAGTTTATTGGTTGTTTTTGTTTATTTTGTGATGAACTGGCCCCAGGTGGATAAGTAAAAAATTGCTTTTCCTGCTTTCTTTGAGTTGGATAGCTTATGATTGTGGAATGTGGGAATTCATTTGAAAGAAAAGTCAAGTTACAATTAATTTTCACCAACATCAGCTGTTGAAAACTGGAGTTGCCACTACTTCAAACTTTTATCACTGATCTTGTGATGGGAGGATTTAAGGATGGGGCCAGTCTGCCCTCTGCAAATATATTAAACTAAATGGGAGGTAGCTTGGTGTGTTGTATAAAAGGAAACTGAGAAAATCAAATAAAAATAATCCTTCTGCTCAGCCTGGGCTGAAATGGAAGCCAAAAAATTTAAAGCAACCTCTGCTTTTATTTTGGCCTCTTAGCATCAGTTTCACTGGGATGAGCCCACAGGGCTGAACAAAGGAATAAGTAGAAATTTAATTTCTTTGGGATTGAAGACAAATTCTGCTCAGAGCTGTCTTTTAAATAGTGCAGCTGGAGTGAGCCTCTTGTTATGCTTAAGGGTTTTAATTGTCTTCAGTGGGAATAACTAATGAGTAAATTGATGGGAGTGGGGTATTTGCTTTCACAAGTTTCAGACTTGCAACAGTTCTTAATTACAGAGCAGTAACTAAAGGAGCTTCAAGAGGGCTGGAGAGGGATTTTGGACAAGGGCCTGCAGTGCCAGGACACAGGGAATGGCTTCCCACTGCCAGGGGAAATAGTTGGGATTTTGGGAAGGAATTCTTGGCTGTGAGAGTGGGGATGCCCTGGCACAGGGCTGTCCAGATTAGAAATTAGGATTAGAAATTCTGTAAGTAACTGCTCTAGGAGCCAATCAGTCACCTACAAAAAGGTCAGCCCTGCTCAGGGGCCACTTGGAATATATTCCAGAGCCTGGATTTGAGGGCAAAGCAGCTAAAGGTGCAGAGACCACCCTGCAAACCCCTCAAATCAGCTCTGATTTCCTGGTGGCATCAGCCCCAGTGCCACACACCTCACCTCCAAACCAAGGGGCAGTGGTTGGGGCTGTTGGGAAGCCCCTGAGCACATTCCCAAATTCCAGGGAGAAAGATGATCCCAGGGGTTGCTGATTTTTCAGTGCTGGCCACCAGCAAGGTCTCTTCCATCCCAATCCATTCTGAGGTTCTATGAAATGTTAATCTCAAGGTGTTTGGGGTTTTTTTTCCTCTGCATTTTTCCCTTGCTCTCATTTTCCCCCTCACCTCCTTTCCTGTTTCCATCTCAGACCTGCTGCCAGAGGAGCCCAAACTGGCCTGAACTGGGGGGAACTGGCAGAAGAAGGAACTGGGAGCTGTTCTCTGGCCCTGGCTCTGTTGTACATCTGTGCAGAAGCCCCTCCCTAGGTGGGAGGTGAGCAGTCAGGGCACTGCTCTCATTTCCAGCTACAGCAGAGCTGCTTCAGTGGGGCCAGAGGAGTTAATGGGGGCTGTGTCCCTTGGGATCCTGTACCCAGCACTCCATCCTTGGACATCAGTGTGTGCTGGGAAGAGGGGGCTGCAATTCAGCAGTGTCACATGGCAGCCTGGACACCTCTTGGCTGGCATCACAGTTCAGGCAGCAGAGCAGGCAGAGTGCTTTCCCTTTCCTCTCCCCACTTCTGCAGTGTAGGCACAGCTGATCCAATGGATTTGTTGTGATTTCAGCCCCCCCTCCCCCGGCTCTGATTTGGGTGTAGGATAATGCTCTTATTTCAACAACCCACACTCTGAACTGTCACCACTTCTTGGGTGATACAAACCCAAATGTTTGCCTTTTGGTGGTTCCTTTCAACCCAAGTTCCTTATTCAGTTTTCTGGATGGGTTTGGGATTTGCCATTGTGTGGTGATTTTTGTAATATTTGGTATTCCTCTGGGCTTTCTCAAATTGTACTAAAAGCCCTAAATGATGGATATGGTGAGATGAATTAAACATAGGCTTGGGGTCTGGCCCTTATCTCACCAATCCTTGGCTTTAAAGGTGTCAATCTAATGCTTCTCATTCATGGCAGTGAAGTGGAATTTGGCACTTTCAGTCCCCTTCCAGGACTAAAGGAGCTGGAGAGGGACATGGGACAGGGATGGAGAGACAGGACAAGGGGGAATGGCTTCCCCCTGCCAGAGGGCAGGGATGGATGGGATATTGGGAAGGAATTATTCCCTGGGAGGGTGGGCAGGCCCTGGCACAGGGTGCCCAGAGAAGCTGTGGCTGCCCCTGGAGCCCTGGCAGTGCCCAAGGCCAGGCTGGACACTGGGGCTTGGAGCAGCCTGGGACAGTGGAAGGTGTCCCTGCTCATTGCTGGAGAGGCTGGACTGGATGAACTTTAAAAGGTCCCCTACAACTCAAGCTATTGTGTGGTTCCATGATTCTCACTCCTTTTTCTAGAAAATCTTGCAAAATTCGGGAAAACACTTTTTTTCTGCTCTTGGGAACAAAGCTTTCCTGGGCTGAACTTGTTCCTTCCAAGCAGATCTATGTGAGAGCATTAAAGCAGCTGCAGCTGGGGAGAAGTGATGGAGAAGTGACCCAGGCCACACAGAGCTGCCAGGATGTTTTAAACTATTAAATCAACTGACAACTGCTGCTAAACAATTCTATTTTGCAACAGGGTTAAAGTTTAGCAGCTCTTTGCCCTCTCTGTCTGGGTGTGATTCATGACTTAATACACTGCCTGTGCTCCCAAATGGTTTTCCTTCTCAATTGCCACTTGTTCTCCAGGCTGTCCTTTCATGGAAGCTGCCCCCAGTGGCATCCCGAGGGGGTGCCTGTGCCTCTGAGGCTGCCAGCAGTGATGGATGGGCTCACCTCGAGCCAGGTGCTGCCTGGAAAGGCTCCTGACACCCCCTTCAGAGTGATGCTGGGCAGGCACATCAAACCTGATGGATGGGGCAGTCTCGCCCTGCAGGGCTGGGCTTTGCAGCAGCTCCTGGTGGAGGCTGCGAGGAATTTCTGGCTTTTCTGAGCCCTTTTTGGGCTCGTTTCTCTGCTCTGCACGAGATGCTCTTGGACCTGTTTTCTTCTCAAGTCTTGCACCCCTTCTGAATATTGAGGGCTTGTAAAACAGGACAGCTTTGGAGATGAAGACTTGTCTTCCTCTCCTCCTTTCTGACTTACCTCCAAATGGAAATTATCATTTTACCCCTAAGATGCTGCTCTTACCTGTGCTTTGTAAATGGATCCCAGCACCAGCCTGGCTATTGCACCCCAGGGAGATTCTGGGAAGCATCTGCTGGTGCTGGCACATTAAGTGGTTTATGAGCACTAAAACAGCTTCATGAGAAGCCAGCACTCAGCTTCTTATTAGCCCTGTGCCTCTGTGGCTTGAAAACAAATTAAATTTGAGATTTTCCACACTTGCAAACAATGTTTAAAGCTGTTAGAGAGGTAAAAAGCTGAAATGGCTTTAAAGCCTCCATTATAATTTCACCTCTGATTGAAGGGTTTTTCAGAGGTGGCAATGATGACTTTTTAAAGGAACTTCCGGGCTTGCCTCCTTCAGAAGCCTGCAGTGAGGTTGGAGGGATGAATGTGGTCCAGGGGAGAGTTCTCCCAGCCCCTGGTGCTGAAATGCTCTGTAGGGGTGGCCATGGGTGAGGAGAAAGTGCCTTTGAAGCCTCCAGGGTGTCTGAGGTCAGAAAAAGCAACAGGAGGACAAAAAACTCTCCAGTTTCTCCACTTCTGCATTGCTCCCACCAGCATGGGCTTGTTCAACAGCCAGTCTTGCCCTGAGTGAACTTTTTTTGCTTCCTTTTTTTCCCCATTTCCTGGCAGTAAAATGATTCATGTTGCTTTGTGGTTTTTATTTAATTGGCACACACATCTTTCCCTCCCTTTTTAACCTGTTCTGGTTTTTTTTCAATCTGTTCCTTATTTCTGTGATCTCCTTTTTGTCTATTTGCTTGAAAGGAGAGAAATAACCAAAATCTCTTCCCTGAGAGCTGCAGTAACACCAGACTGCTCAAAGAGAACCCCATTTAAACTCAGATACCTCATTTGCACCAGAGCTGGCTGAGGACAAGGAGTTCTTGTCCTCTTGTTCCTGATGATGCTGGTTTAAAGACAACACCAGATGAAGAGATTTTATTTTACTCTGCTTTGAGATGTATAAAGAAAAGATCTGGGTGACTTTCATGGTGCTTCTCATAAACAGGCAGAATGTATTCCTTCTGCTATTCACATTTTTCTGGTTTTCCCCCCTATTTTACTTTTTCAGGACTGACTGTCTCAGAGGCTGCTGGGTGTTTAAATTGGGTAGGAACTCCTGGTGGAGAACAGAAAATTAAAGTTGCACGTGTCATTGTTTCCTCTGGATGTGTTTTGTCCTCCTTGGAGCAAGTGAAAGCTTGAGGATGCCTTCAAAATCAGGAGATGCATTAAATGCCACTCAGTTACCTTTGGAAAGTAATTTCCTAGGTGGAAAATTGGTATTTTCTGAATGATGGTGCCTTTTTAATGGAGGTCTTGATCTTGGCAGGCTCCACCTTCTACAAACCCCTTAAAAGATGACCAGGAAGGAATTAGTAAGGGGAGAAAAACCAAATGTGTGGACATAGATTGGGGAAAAATCATTCAATTCATGCACTGCCCAATTTTTGGACTCTCACCTTGCTTGTGGGGTTGGGATGAAATGTTTTTTGCACTGGTGGAAAAGAAGCTTTGAGCTTAATAATTCATGTATAGACATCTTGAGCTTTGTATAAACACTTTTGTCTGTCATCACAGCACTGGCTTGAAATAGGATTAGGGTTTGTTTTCCTTGGCTTCCCAGAATTTTGCTTTAGGAGGACTTTATCTCTATTATTAAGCCATGTTTGCTATGTCAGGACACTGACACTGGTGAGGAAAAGCTTGTGAAATAAATCATGGGCTCCTGGTGTGTTTGGCTGCTGCTTTTTATTTGTTAGAACTTTCTGCAGTGGATTTGCTTTCTTATAATTTGGTGGGAGGAGGGTGATTTAAATATGAATTTAATTATTTCCAGTGGTAGGAAAGGAGTCCTCTGTAGCTGTGTGCTGCCACTGCTGCCTGCAAAATTGCAGCTATTTATCCTCCTTGGGGTCCTGTTGCAGTCAAATTCCAGATGTCAGAGTTTTCTGGGGTTTAAAAATGATTTTAATTTTCTCAGATGTCTGGAGAGGGTGCCAGGATTGATTTGCTGTCTGTGCAGAGAAGCTTTGGTTTTGTGGCCTCTGAGCATGAAAGACAAACTCAGGGTCACTGTTTATCTCTTCAGAGGCTTTGTGAATATTGAAAACCAACTTATCCAGATCAGTCTCCTCCTGGAAATGCTGTTTTTCCTCTAGGGACAATGAGAGGGCTGGTGGGGAAAATGGGATGGGTTGGGTTACCCTGCTGCAATTGCTTTTGTCTGTAACAAGTGCAGGACCCTGTAGTGGCCTCAACCTGAGCAGGAAATATTTGAATTGTTTTCAGGGCTCACAAAGAGTATTGTGCCTTTTACAGGCAGAGAGATAGCTGTGAACCCCTGAAAAATTCCAGATTTAACCTCTGTTTCTGAACTGCAGGATAGGGGCAAAAATAAAATATTCATGCTTAGATGTTGTGTGAAGTTGTTGATTGTAATGATTCCTCTGGAAAAGCTTTCTGGTGGTGGTTTTTAGGGAAAATCCCCGTGTTTTACTGGCAGGTTGTTTTTCCCTGGCCTAACTGTGTTCAATCCAGTTGTTTCCAAGATGCTTTTGTTGCTCTTTGGCTGCTCCCTGAGCCTTGATAGACTCTGTTGATTCCTGTGGCTTTCCCTCGAGCACCTGCTGATGGTTCACCTTTGGGAAAGGTGAACATATTCTTTGAATATGTTACTCTTTAAAAAAAAAACCAAAAACATTGAGGAGTGGAAAACTGGGCTAAAAGAGCAGGTACCCAAGGTGGTGGAGACTGGATCAGCTGAATTCCTGGTAGGGGTTGGAAAAGGCGCAGAGCTGGCAGAGTTAGGGACTGAGCAAGCCCTGAATCTGTGTCAGCCACGTGTCCAAACACTGCTGTGCCCTTGGGAGAGACCAAGGAAGCTGTGCCAGCTCCTAAGGACCACTGGAGGTTTTCCCATCTGGGCTTCAGTCAAGCTTCCCACAGCATTTCCCAGGAGAAACGGGCTGCTTATGGCTTTTTTGGTGGGTAAAAAAACCAGAGTGCCGAGGTGCCCTCCAGGGCTGAGGATTGGAGCCTGTCCTGTTTCAAATTTGTTTTCATGATCAGCGTGAGGGCATCGAGGGCACCCTCAGTTTGAAGCCTCAGGTTGGGTCAGAATGTTGAGGGCAGGAATTCTCTTTTGGGAATCTGGACAGGCTGGATCCATGGATTGAGGCCTGTGGGATGAGGTTCAACAAATCCAGTGCCCTTGGGTGTCACCACAGTGCTGTGGGATTGGGGATGAGTGGCTGGAAAGCTGCTGCACCTGGGGGTGCTGGTCCCGGTGTTCTCAGCCAGCAGAGAAAGATAATTTGGTTGAAAAATGTGCTGTTGGAGGGAGGATTCACAAGCTGCAGGATTCTTGTTGTGAAATTAAAGCACAGCCTCGATGTAATGAAGAGTAAAGGAAGGGAGGTGCGATGTTGTCACTATTTATGGCATTATGGTAATTCTGCTTCCAAAGCAGACCTTTAATTTGTGCCCTGCTCGAGTTGTTGACTCTAATTTATAATCCAATAAACCTATAGATTGTTGCTCAAGGCAGGCCAGGGATATTACATCAGGCCAGACCTAAGAATTTAGGAGCAGTTTATTAAGCTCAATAGCATCTAGGGTGCAATTGCTTTTATGGGCTGGTTGATCCCATTTGGCACCACCTGGTTTGCTCCCAGGGTGCTGCTGTGTCCTGAATCCATGGCTGCAGCCCAGGAATAGCTTCTCTGATTGCTCTTGGTGGGGGGATTGAGCTGTCCAGTGGTGATAGGAGTTGTTTTCCAACACCTCTGCCCCATGGCAGGGGTTTGGAGCTGGCTTTTCCAACCCAAACAATTCTGTAATTGTGTTTGTGCACCCTGCTGACTCTGAATCTGTAGCTGGTGTTTGTTGAGTTTTGGTTTGTGGGGTTTTAAATTTCTGTGTGGTTGGTTAATTTTTTTGTTTAGGTAGGGTTTTTTTCCTCTGGTTGGTTGTTTTTAGAAGCTTTTTTTTTGTGTGTGTGCCATAAGCCATAGTTTTGATGAGGTACTTCTGATAAGGTTCATTTGCTTTTCTTTAAATACCTGCCAGCAGAAAACAGAGTTCAGCCTGCTCTGAGCTACTGTTGGATTCTGTCAGATTTATTTTATATCCCTGCACGACCTCAGGCAGCTGCCATGTCTGTCTGGTGGTTTCCCACATGCATCAGCTCTGTGAACTGGGAGCACTGCGTGTTAATAACTCAGTTTTGCACTCAGCATGGAGCACATCAAGAAGAAAAAGACTTGGCCACAGAAACAAATCTTCCAGTTCCTCTGAAGTCCAGATTTTCTGCTGGAGACCTTCTGATGCAGGTGGTGTGTTTGGGCAGAACCCAAACTTCTGGACAAGATTCTCCAGACCAAAGCCCCAGAGAGCCTAAAGGTGCCCCCTGAGCCTCCTTTTTTCCCAGCTCCCTCAGCCTCTCCTGGTGCTCCTTCCCCAGCCCCACTCCCTTCCGTGGACATGCTCCAAAGTGTGTTTTTTGTTTGTTGGTTGGTTGGGTTTTGGTGGGGTTGTGTGTGTGGGTTTTGTTTTTTGTTGTTGTTGTTGTATTTTTTGTTTGTTTGTTTGGGGTTTTTGTTTTGTTTTGGGGTTTTTTGGTTGTTTTGTTTGTGGGGTTTTTTTGTTTGTATTTTATTTGTTTTGATGCGGTTTTTTGGGGGTTTTTTTGGTGTTGGTTGGTTGGTTGGGGTTTTTTTGTTGTGGTTGGTTTTTGTGGGGGGTTTTTTGTTTGTTTGTTTTTTGTTTTTTTTTTTTTTTTAATGGATCATATAAGTGACCTCAGGCGCAATCTGCTTCTATAAATGGTTCAGATCTGTTCTGTTGGAAACTTTGCCAAACTGGATGGTTTTGTGCCTGCCTCTGGCAACCCTTCTCCTGCTGGGAATGCCAGCATCCATATGCAGTTCTTCCTGTGGCTTCCTAATTTGTGGTTTAGGGGAGCATATTCCACCTTTTTCCTGTCTCTTGCCTCCTGTGAGCTCAGCTGTAAATCAGGTTGGGTTGTGGTCACAGGCTGCTGCCAGGAGATTTATTGACATTACTTTTATTATTTTTTAGGGTTTTTTCACTCTGGCATCGTGCAGTCATTGCTTTAGGCAGGACTTTTTGGAGGGGCGGGCCTAGGCTGGAGAAAATCAGTTCTGATGTTGCTTCTTTGATGGATGAACAATTGGTAGGAAGGCTTTGCTCATCAAAGATTTGTTTGCTAGGAAAAAAAAAAAAAAGTTTCTAATATCAGGCATCCCTGGTTTTGTCCTCTCCATCCTTTGTGTTGTTCCCAGAGTTGCTGGCCACAGCCAGGAGATGCTTTGGGAAATACCCTCAGTGGTGAGACAGGTAATGGTGAGAGATCAGCCCTGTTTGGGTGTTAAATGCAGCAAGAAAATATAAAATATCACATCCCTCAGGGAGTCTGCTCCTGCTTGGTTTTAGAGCTGTTGCTTTTCCTTTTTTTCTGGTTCTTCTGAAGGCTGCAGCCTGTTTGGGGCTGGAGTGAATCCAAGGCAAGGCTCCTCTGGAGCCCGTGGGCTGAAACAGCAGATGCACCTCCATCCTCTGAGCTTCCTGGCCTGCCTTGGGAGAGGAAGGAACAGAGAGTCCTTGTGGGTCTCTCTGAAACACTCCTGAAATTCTCCCAGCAGATCTGGAGCAATAATAACTGCTGAAGAGGCTATAAAAAAATCGGAAATATGGCTTAGCACGTGCTATATTTAGAAATTCCATCAGTCCTGCTGAAATGGGAGCCGTGGATAATTCAGATATTTCCTGTGACAAAGGGCTGGATTTTTTTGGGGGGTGGGTGTCCTGCAGGCAGACAATTGACACCCTCAAGTTTGTATATCAGTTTTTACTTTTCCTGTGCTTTGTGTAGGCAATGCTGGCTGTATTTTCATTTTGGAAAAATAAACAGGTGTCTTACACCAAATGTGCCTTGATAGAATTAGTCATAATTAAGAACCAGGACTGCTTTAGCTGTTGATTGAAAAAGTAGGCAGTTTTCTCACCAGCTGCTTCTCAGTGAAGCAGCTTTGATGCTCTGAAATGCACTGAAAAAACCCAGCCCAGCCAAAGGCAGAACAAGTTCAAGGCCATTCCTCCCCAAAATTCCCTTTCTCAATGGTACAAAGCTCTGCTTAGGGATTGTGATGACAAAGCTCACAGAGGTGACAGATGACTTTGCAGTGACTCTGCAGGTGACTCTCCTGCCGTGGCTTTTGCTGCACAAGCAGTTTTGCTCTTGCAGGAAGAAGGAGAGAAATGGGCTGGAAAGCTTTCTTTGCAGGGGAGGTAAAAATTAAATTACTGTAAAATTCAATTTTTTTTTTCTTTGCTATGCATTCATCTCATGTTCCTTCAGGTCCAAGATGTGTGTCATGATCTGAACAGAGCAGGGAGAGAAACAGTTGGTTCTGAGTGTGGCCAGCAGAGCATTTTGATGGGAACTTTGCCAAAGTTCCCTTCCAAGCAGTAGATTGAAGAGCTGCTTTGCTCCATGAGAAAGGTGGATAAGGATCATTGAAAGCAGGTGTGTTGTACCTTGGTATGACACAGGTTGTGCTTCATTTTGGGCCACAGTCTCTTCCATAAGCAGGAGAGAGGTTCTGTGGTTGGGGTAAAAGTTTCTTTTGGGATGGCACTGTTGACAGTCTGGGCATGATCTATCCTTGTGCTTGGAAATATTTTTTTTATTAGACTCTATCCCAGATGTGAAGCCAAAAGCCACATTTTTCCATTGCCTGTAAAATTCTGGGTTGCAAACCAGTGATGATTTGGAAATTCTTCTGCATTTTTCCCCAAGCTGGGATCTGTCTGGTCCTTCACTTTCCTGGCCACCACAGGGGCTTCATCTCAACCTGCTGAATTCCATGTTGGGTTGTGCAAAGAGATGGTTTGAGAGCACCTTCCTCATCCAAATTGTCCACAGTCACATGGGAGAGCTGCAGGATTAGCACTTTTTTCCTGGCATGTTTTAAAATCAGTGAGTGATGGAGCAGGGAAAATCTTGGGCTTTGGGTTATTTTCAGTGGAAGCTTTTTTTTGAACTTCCATAAAATGCCCTCTCTGTGTTGCCCTCTGAAAGGGGAGTGGAAAGTCAGGCTGGCTGTGCTGCTGCTTTGACAAACTCTGGAGTGCAGCAAGGTGCAGGAGCAGCAGTTTGGCAGATTTGCTATTTCTGTACCACCTCCCATTGGAGGCGCCTTAATCAATGTGCAGCTCTTGATGAGAGGGATAATTATTCCCATTTCCACAGAGCTGAGAATGTCAGCCAGATTAAAATGCCTTTTCTGGAGCTGCAAACCAATGTTGTGGTAAGGAAATGAGCTGAGTTTCCTGTCCAGGGAGCAGCCATCCAAGGTGCTGCTTTGCTTCCAAGGGCACTCACTGAGCAATCCCAGCAGAGACTCCTGGGCTCATCCCCCAGTGTGGGCAGCAGGGGAGGGGGACTCTGCCCCTGTGCTCAGGTGAGACCCCACCTGCAGAGCTGCCCCAGCCCTGGGGCCAACAGCACAGGGACCTGGAGCTGCTGCAGAGAGCCCAGAGGAGGCCCCAGAGCTGCTCCCAGGGCTGGAGCCCCTCTGCTCTGGAGCCAGGCTGGGAGAGCTGGGGGGGCTCACCTGGAGAGGAGAAGACTCCAGGGGGAGCTCAGAGCCCCTGCCAGGGCCTGAAGGGGCTCCAGGAGAGCTGGAGAGGGACTGGGGACAAGGGATGGAGGGACAGGACACAGGGAATGGCTTCCCACTACCAGAGGGCAGGGATGGATGGGATATTGGGCAGGAATTGTTCCCTGGGAGGGTGGGCAGGCCCTGGCACAGGGTGCCCAGAGAAGCTGTGGCTGCCCCTGGATCCCTGGCAGTGCCCAAGGCCAGGCTGGACAGGGCTTGGAGCAGCCTGGGACAGTGGAAGGTGTTCCTGCCCAAACCATTCTGTGGTTCTCTAAAATGTTAAATTTGCTCTGTTTCTGGAAAGGTGACTCAGGAATGTTCCTCCCTTGGGAACTCCTCATCTCCCTGGCCATGTCTCTTGCTCAAAGCTTGTCTTTGTGTTTTTGCTGCAGATGCTCCAACTTTAAATGAAGAGAAATAAAACAGATTTAATTAGGCAGGGCCCCTCTTTTGGGCTTGGCACCGTTCAGGAGCTGCCCTGGCCCTGGAAAGCAGCAGGGGATGAAGCAGTGCAGGGCCTTTTTCAGCACATGCATTGAGGCATTCCACATTTTCCAGGAGCAGTGAGACTTGCTCCTGCTTAAAACAGGATGGTAACAACTTGTTTCTCTTGTCTGCAAGTTGGCTGCTTGCCTTTCAGCCATGGTGATGGGTACTGAGAGGAAATAGCTGCAGGGGAACCCTCTGGCTCCTGTCTAGACAAGCATGGCAGAGTTGTTGTTACATAATGCAACTTTGCCATGCCAGAGTTTATAAACATCAGAGAAAAAGCCCAATTGCAGCAACAGTGATGTGAGTGTGATGTGTCAGAGCTGCTGGGAAGTGGGAAGTCAGACTTACACAAGTCAGACCTTTCATTTCTTTGCTGCAGCTTTTATTAGCCTATAAATTTTTGCTTATTTTAGTCCTCATTTTTGTGCTTCCCAGTGGTTTCTGAATAACACAAGCATTTAGACACCTACTGCTTTAACATTTTCCTTGCTGCTGTCCTCAGCTGGAGACCAGCTGACCCTTCAGGCAGAATTGCTGGATGATCAACCCTTGCAAATGCTTTTTTAGGATGTCATTGCCTGTCCCTTGTGCCACTGATGGAGAGAGAAGAAAGAACCTGTTTGGGTTTCCATGTAGGGAAATGTTCTGGGTTTGCCTTTTGGTGTTGATGCCCCTGATTTAGCTTTGTCCTTCTGCAGTGTGGATGCTCTGCAGTCACACCAAAATGACCCCTGTGACACAAGGGGGGCTTTGGGGACAGCAGATGTCACCTGCTGGGGAGGTACCATGGGCTGGGATTTGTTGGTCATACAAAGCAAGGTTTTCCTAGACCCAAACTGGGTCTAATCCAGGGAAAGTGGATTTTGATACCAAGAATGGCGTTCACTGACTCTTTTCCTGTCTTCCAGCACTGGCTGGTGATGCTCTTGCCCTTTCAACCAGCATGGAAATCCTTGGGGTTACATTATCCTTTTTGTTTATTTTGTGCCAAGCATCATGACAAAATGGTATTTTTAGAACTTGTCTTGCAGTCATTTGCTGCCAAGGGTAAGATGCAAGGGAAAAACTGTCCAAGGAATAAACTTGCTGTCTGTTCCTTCTCCCAGTCCAGTCATTTGCCTTTGGATCTATTTGACATCTATGTCAGGTTTTTCAGGATGTCTTACAAAACATTTTACCACAGAATTCCTGTAAACAATTCTGAAATGCAGTAATTCTCTTTAAATAGGGATAAATATTCAGGATTTCTCTCATCCACTGTTCTTCCTATGTAAAGCTGTGCTTATTAAACTCATAAACACCCAACAGGAGAGAGCTGGGGGCACATCTGAGCCTGAGCTGCACAAATGGCAAAAGCATTTTGGGGCCAGGACAGAAATAGGATTAGCAAAGGCAAATGTGGAGCTGTTTCCCCTGGCACTGAGTGGTCCATTGAGCTGAAGGATGGTTGGGTCACAGCTTTGCTGAGGGTTTTTAGAGTCTGCAATCTTTTCTAGGGCTGGTCTAGACCCAGGTGTCCTATTTCCACCTGGGGCCAGAAGCTGACCATTAAGGAAACACCTTCCAAAACCCCCAGGATAGGCACAAAATGTTCCTCCTGCTGATAATAATTTTTTTCTGAGATTTCTTGAGTAAAATGTAATACTGGGGCCGTTAAATTTAGCAGCCTTTGTTGGCTGTTTTCTTAGGTAGATTATACAGTTCTCTTTTTTTGTATTGAGCCTGCTTTTATTAAAGCTGTTTTTAATCCTAACCCCCTTGCCCCAGGATGCTGATGCTTTAATGAAAGTGAACCATCAGCTGAACACAAGTCGACAACATCATGTGCCTTTGCAAAGGACTGTCAGGAGGCTGGGATGAGTTAGCAGCAATAACACCCTCAGGAGGCACTGAGGGTGAAATCCTCCTGCTGCTTGATGCTGATGAGAGCTCAGCAGGGATGCTTTGCCCAGCAAGGTGCCCCACTTCAGGCAAGCCTTGGGCCTCAGCCAGTTGGTCTCTGCAAGAACCATGGGCTGTATTTTTTATTTTTTTTTTCTTCCCTAGATGAGCCTCATCAATAAAGACTGAAAAATCTGGACCTATTTAGTCTGGAAAAAAATAGCTGTCTGCCCTTGGCCTCCAAGTATGCAAAGTGTTTGGTAAAAAAAAGGAGGTTATAGTGCATTGTTAGCATCAGGAATGGGTTTGGAATACTTGGATCATTCCCTGAGTTTGTCCAGAAGCAGTGGTTACGTTGGCTGGGCAAAATCCAGTAGGTTAAAACCACATTATCAGGAGCTGTGGAAGTGGAGTAATTCGTGCTGTGGGGGATAGACTGGGGATCCCCTATCACTCTGTCCTGTTTCCTCATGAATCAGATGCTCCCTCGGGGATTTTTGTTTACCTCTGCCTTGAATGAAAGAGGGAGGATGTAATTGCTGGGGGCAGAGCTGGTCCAGGACATGATTATTGCTGCAGAGAGTCCCCAGGGGCCTCGAATAGCCAGAGAGAGCCCTGGCTCCAGCTGTGCTCCGTGTCTGGAACAGCACAGGAATTCCCATCTCTGTGCCACTGAGGCTTGCCAGTGCTTTTTGTGATGGATGCTGTGAAATGCTGCCTCTGATGGGTGATGGACACCTAGAGAGAAACTGGTCCTCTGCTGGAGTGTGTGGGGAGGGAGGGGCAGGCAGCAGGTGGGGGTTATCCCTCAGTTTGGATCCCTTTATCCCTCTCCTTGCTGTGTAGGCAAGGAAAAGTTCCCAGTTGCTCCTGGCTTTGCAAGCCCTGGGGCCTGGAGGGAATCAGCCCTACCCTTTCTGGATGTGTTTCTGGAGGCTGGGAGCTCGAGGTGTTTTAAAAAGTGTAACAACGATTATTTTTAGAGATTTGGCTCTCTCTTGGTTGCATGTGCTGAGCTGCAGTTCAGCTCCAGCAGCCCCAGCAGGAACACATATTTCAGGAATATGTTCTCTGCCACTTTGTGTGACCTGCTAAATGGAATTGTAAATGGAGCCTGTCACAGCTCAGGAATCTCATTCATGGCCTTTTCTAACAAGGTGTGCAGAGCACCATTAGCCCAGTCTTTGCAATAATCAAACAAGATGTGCCTGAGATGTGCAGTGACTGCTTTAGGAAGCATCTGGTTAAGTGTTGAAGCCTCAGCAGCCAGAGCAGCAGGGTTTTCTTTTCTTTGCTCCTTACTTCAGACCCATTGTCCGTCAGACCCAATTTCTTCCTTTTTCTTCCCATTTCCATAATGACTGGCAGGTGCCTCTTATGCAAGACCCCAGGGGTTGCCAAGGAGTAAAAAACCTTGGCAGTGTTTCTGAAGTGACCAGACCTGGCTCAAATTGGTTCTCCTCCCAAATGTCTCCTTCCAGTCAGACATAGCAAATGGGTAGTCTCATTCCTTATGAAATTTGAAGCACTAAGCCAAGACAGGGGGAAAGCAGAAAGTTGAAGATGAGGAGTAAAAAGCAAGAGAAGGAGGAGGAGTTCAAGCAGAGCTTTGCACCAGGTGGTCACAGTTGTTGGATGGAGAGAAAACAAAGCCTTTGGGCAGGTTACAGAGTCCTTTGGGAGCTGCCTGATGCACTGTGGAGTCCTGCAGGCTCCTCTTTTGGGTTCCTGAATCTACAGTCCAAGAGAGGGATGAAAGCCTGATCCCTCTGCAGCCTGTCAAGGTGAGGGAATTTCAGCCCAGGTGCCCTGGTTCTGCTCCGGATGTGCAGAAGGTCTGCTAGGCCAACATTTGCTGCTCAAGTGTATTGATCTGCTCACTGAAATGCTTCAAATCCTTGAAGTGCAAGGTGCTTTTCATTAGTTCTGTCCCTCTGCACTACGAGATTGAGCTGCTGGCTGTGCTTTTGGCAGTGGAGGCTGACTGCACCCTGGGCTGTAACAGTGGCAGTGCTGGATGTGGGTTTTCCTCTCCAGGGACCCTCGAGGGAACACATCTGAGCACTGAGGGCTCCCTGTAACCATGGCAGGCTCAGAACTGTCAGAAGTGACCCCACTGGGGCCACCAAACTGTTTGGAACAGGAGCCAAGGACAGAGCAGGAAGGGCTGAGAGCTGGGGCTGTGCAGCTGGAGGGGGAAGAGAGGATTTTGCTGCTCTCAGCGGCTAAGGAGTGGCTGTAGAGAAGGTCACAGAACCATAATTTTTTGGAGTTGGAAGGGACCTTGAAGATCATGTCACTCCAACCCCCTGCTATGGCAGGGACACCTTGGACTTGACCAGGCTGCTCCAAGCCCTGTCCAACCTGGCCCTGAGAACTTGAGCCAAGTCCTTTGGCAAGAGACAATGGGCACAACCTGCATCAAGGGAAATTCCAGCTGGACAGAAGGGAAGTTTGTCCTCATGAGGGTGGTGGGGAAACCCTGGAGCAGAATCCAGAGGAGAGTGGAAATTCAGAGCAAGCCACTGCTTTAAGGAATCTGCATTGGGATACTGAGAGTTAAAAATGAAAGTTTGTAACTTCTCCTTAGGAACTGAAGTGTTGTTCCCATTGACAAAATGCTCCAGCTGACACTTGTTCTTGGTGATCCTCAGTTTCTGGTTCTTTTGGGAGATGGAGACATCTTTCATCCTCAGAGATGATTTAACAACTTGCTTGAAGATAATCTTTTGTTTATTTGGACGAGGTCTGATTGGGTAATCCCTAAATGAGGAATTGCACTGTCAGTTTTTCCTTTGTATTCCCGGGATAAATGTTAGCTCTCCTCCTTTCCTCTCCAAGCTAATACTGAAAAATGCCTGCAGCAAATTGATTCTTGAAAATGCCAGAAAAGAGTGGAGTGCAGACTCCTTAATAAACTCTTTGTTGCATCCAGGAGTGAATTAAAATGATCTGAAAACACACTTGAGTGATGATAGCAGTGTTCCAGTCTGAGTCCAGCTCTTGGATTTGCTCCTGAGGCAGAGAGGAATTATTCAGGACTGTGTGGCCTTGATCCCTCAAAAAAACCCATTTATTTGCTAAAGGCAGGTGCCTGGTCTCGTGGATATTTAGGGACACAAGGATGGTGTACACTGCAGGGAGATAAAACACCTTTTAGGCCTTGCTGCATTTCCAAGTTTGAGGGTGTGGTTATATTGGATATCTCTGAATGTTGTCTGCACATCAACCTTCCAGCAGAGAGATTTCCAGCGTGGAACTGGAGAAGGAATCCCTCATTGGAATTTGTTTGTGTGGTCAGATCCACGTGCTGTTGTTTTCCATCTGTTTGTGCATGCCCTGCCCAATTTACTGCCAGATTTTTGGGAGGGCTCAGTCTCTTTCCAGTTCCCTCTCAGCAGAAATTCCATCCCCAAGCCAAAATGCCCTTCAGCAACAAATTGCTTTAAAATATTAGATTTTCTATAAAAGGCTTCTGTTTTTCAAAACTGGAATTTTTCTGATTAAAAAAAAAGGGGGGGGGGGGGGATGAGGGGGAAGGCATTGTTAAAAAGCTTCTTCCTGTTCTAGTTTAATTTTTATTTAGTGATTGAATTATTTTAATGAATGAACAGGAGGTTCACTGTGCTCAGGAGACAGAGGATGGGGTAGGGTCCTCCACAGGGACTGAAAGCCATGAATTCCCAGAGGCACTTTTGCTTGAATAAGACGCTTTTTTGTTGTGGATGTCTGGCAGTTCCAGAAACAAGAGGCTCTGCTTCCTCCTCCCCCTTTCCTGTCTTTTTCCCCACATTTTTTTTCCATTTCCTACCCTCTTTTTGTCATTCCCCTCCCCCCACCCCGCCTTTTTCCTCCTTTTTCCTTTTTTTTTTAAATAAAAAGCGTGCCCCAATTGCTGCACTCATCTGACTCAAACTTCTACCCAACTTTGGGTTGTTTCCTCTGCCCAGTCTCAGTGGTGGCTCCATGTAAAGCTCACAGGACCATGGAATGGTTTGGATTGGAAGAGACTTCAGGGATCATCTTGTTCCAACCCCTGCCATGGGCAGGGACACCTTCCACTAGCCCAGGTTGCTCCAAGCTGTTGATGTTCCCTGATTCTCAGTCTTTGCAAAGAAAATACCTTTTGATGAGGAAGATCCGTCTGCTCAGTGGTGGATCTCCTCAATTGCAAGCGCCCACAACCTCCTCCCTGGATTTGAGGTGGAATATTGGGGCGGAATGTTGGGGCAGAATCTCTGCCGCGGAATCCTGAGGCGGAATCTCTGCCGCGGAATCTCTGCCGCGGTTTCAGCTGCCCTGGGAGAGCTGTGGGCACAGTGGGTTTGGCGTGAGCACGGCGCAATCCTCACACTTGGATGGGAATCCATCTGTTCCCCTCGGAGCTGTGCTGACACCTTCCACAGCACGCTCCCGCGGCGCCGTTTGAGCTCCTGCACAGGAAAGCGCAGTTGGAGGGGACCCAGATTCACCCACAGCGAAGGGATGTTTGCTGTGAGCTCATCCGTGTGGGAGTGGAACCCTCATCCATCCAGCACTGGCATTTCCTCAGACCCATTCCCAGTTCAAAGCAGGTTTCTCTCTTTCCAGTTCCTTCTGGAACTCTGTGTGAGCTCTGGGTGCCAGGGAGGATGCTGGAGGCGTGGGTTTGCTTAGGAGGGGGTTCTGCAGTTTCGTCCCAAGGCTGAGAGATGTAGGTGGATCTCAGGGATGCTAATCCTGCTTGGGATGAGATGACAAGGACTCCAGCAGGTGCAGGATGCCATTTCAGGACAACTGACACATTTCAGGTGTCAACTGAGGTGACTCCAGCAGCTTCAGTGGAGCAAAATCCTTCTGCTCTGTTGGCTCTGTGGGCTGTCAGGGAATCAGCTGGCTCTGGCCTTGGACTTTTTTGGCTTTCATGGAGCAGACCTTGAGCCAAGAGTGTTGTACTGCCTCTGCTTCTCCAGCTGGGTCCAAAGGAGGAGTGAGGGGGCAGCTGAGCTCATGGGGCAGTGTTTCAGCAACCTTGAAGAATATCTGTGGAAGTAAATAAGGAATTTAATATGGTCTCACATGTTGAACCCTCCGTTTTGCCTGCAGACCCCAGGCAAGATTTGGGACAGACTTCTGATAGAGCCAGCTTAATTATGTAATTTAAATCAATGTTTATATACACAAATTCAATAAATTTATAATTTTTGATCAGTATATAAATATTAATTATATTTTTCTTAATAAATATTATGAAGAATATTAATTATATTATATGGTTGAGCTAGATGATCTTTGAGTTCTTTTCCAGCCT
>VZTR01022351.1:12460-47005 GCA_013400775.1 Chaetops frenatus | reverse complement strand
ACCCCCCGCCGGAAACCGTGTCCCGACGGAAGTAGAAAAATAAAAACCTTCCCAGGAAGGAGAAAAAAGTTGTTGTCCTTTAAACCACAACAATCAGGAAAAAACTCCATGTATGGAAATCTGCCTCTTAAGAGATGTGAGAAATTGAATGTGTCATACTCAATATGTGTTAATTTTATTTTCTATAGAGATAGCTGAAATCTTTTAGATGTTGTGCTGATGAGTAGCACAAAAACAAAGTAGCTAAATTGATATCTATTTCTTATTGCAGATTTATTATTTTTTTAGTTTGTTGAATTTCTTATTTCAAAATGTTTTGTAAGGTTAAGAGAAGATATTCTTATACACAAGCTAAATTATGAAGAAAAACTACTTTTGAGTTTGTTGGTTTTTTGGTTTTTATCCTTTTCTCCTTTTCCTCTCTATGGTGTGGTCACATGATTTTTGGGAAAATAGCAGTAGCTTGGACAGACCTTGTGTTCAACATGAAAAAAACATTTTGGTGGTATATTCAAAATCTGTCAAGTTCCTTCCATATGAATAAAAAAGATATGAAAAATATAATAGCTGAATTGGAAAGCAAAATTTGAAGATCTTTCTGCTATCCTTACACACAATATAAATGATATTGAAGAAAACTCAAACAGTTTCTGATACTGATAAGATAGGCCTGCCAAACCTTTATTCTATGTTTCTATGTTCTACAGTTGCTATATGAAAATGTCATCTGCTAAACAATGTCAAGATAAAAAGTGCAAAGGAATCTGGATATAGTTAAGAAGGGACAAGAGAAATAAGGCTGATAGTGGAAAAGCTTAAAATTTCTATCCATGGTTCTGACCTTGCCTGGACACCACTGAACCTCCTTGTCACTCCTCTCCTCAGTGGGAAAAGGCAGGGAGAAAATGGAAAAAACCTCATGGGAAATGATAAGGCAGTTTAATAAAGGAAAAGCAAAGGTTGAAGATGTGAAAGCAAAGGAAAACAAAAGATTTTGTTCTCTACTGCCTATCACCAGGCAATGTCTTGTCACTTCCCAGGAATCAGAGTTTCAGCATGCATAGTGGTTGCTCTGAAAGATAAGCATCATCTTAAAAAATGCCCTGCCCACACCCTTGCTCCCACCACCTGCCTTCCTTCTCCTTGTTGCTGGGCAGATGGCTTATGGTGTGGAGCGTCCCCTTCGGTCAGTTGGGGTCAGCTATGCTGGCTGTGTCCCCTCTCAAGACTTCGTCCACCCTCAGCCCACCAGTGAGAGGGAATGTAGGAGAGAGCACAGGTGCTGTGCTGGAGCCTGTTTTTCCTGACCCTGTGACATCCAGGATTTTAAAAGGGGCTGAAAAATACAGTAGTGGTACTGTACAGAATAGGATCCAAATGAGGTGAATTTTGTAGGGGGAGAGGTTATCTTTTACTGCAGCCGCTGAAAGTGTCAGTGATAGTTTCTAAAGTGAAGGGCTCAAAATGTTCAAATCAACAGATTTCTTGGAATTTTTGCTCATTTTCCAGTCACTTCTTTATCTAATTTTTATCAACATTTGTTTTTGTGAAACATGCCTATCAAATGTCTGTGATGAGGGACTTTTACCACTCTCAAGTGGTTATTCAATTACTTTCTAAATGATTGGTAACATATCCAGGATGGTCTGTGAAATCTTGAAGCAAGGACTTGGATGTATTTTGTATGAAACAATCATGGAATAAAATTTAAAAATTATCTGTCAGGTGTGAACCAGAAAATGCTTTCAGCTTTGTGCTTTATCTACTAACTGTGGTTTTTAAGGGTATCACTATGTTTGGGGGCTTTTCATGAGAGGCAGTATCTATTTTCTGTTTGCCAAGAATCTTGGAGCCTCTTTCAGAGTACTGGATAGTAGGTGCAGCTAAATTCATCATTATTTCTTAATCTTACACTAATTTCCACTAAACTAGATATGTCATTGCAGGTATCAGTTACAGATTACCTTTCCTTCCTATCAAAATTGCATAGTGGAAAATATCTTCCCATATGATTCATACTGGTGCCTTCCTACTACTTTAGCCTTACTACAGATTGATAAAACTCCACCTCCATCCAATTTAAAATCTGTTTAATCCAAGAAAAGCTCTTTCCTGTACCCTGTTACCATATAATTTACCTCTCTAACATGTAAGAGTATTAAAACTAGCATTGAAAATGTGACAGTGCAGTTCCCTTTGTAAGTGGTCTCAGACCAGGCAGAAAAATGTGTATGATTTCAGGTGTATCTCANAAAAAAAAAAAATCCTCCAAATTTTACTGTTTTTTTAGATGAAATCCAATTTTTTGCTCAGGACAAAAACTTTAGAATGGAATTCAGTGTGTTCCTGCTTTAAGTAATGGGGGATGATTCCAGACTTCTGAAAAGGTCCCAGAGATTCCTGGCACATTGGAAATGTTTTTCATAAAACAAGTGGCAAAACACATTTTCATCAAGGCATGACTGTCCTTATAAAATTACCCTTTTATTCCTCTAGTGGTGGCATATTCTTTATAGGTTGAGTAAGAAATGAAAAGAGGAAAAAATATCTCCTGAAGCACTTTTATTTTCTCAGGAAAGGTTAAATAAGACTTCTACTTTTTTGTTTGTTTTCCTTTTATTTCTCTCCTAAGAGCAAGGCAGTGAGCCTCATGTAGGAGAGAGATTTCTGAATAACTGTGGGGAGGATTCCATTTTAAGAAAGGGATAAGATGACAAAGATCATTGTTGCCACTTCTGGCTTTGCTCTTTCCCTCTGAGATGAATTTTGGCTTCAAAGCCGAATGTAGAGGACAGTGAGCAGTTTTATTGTCATGGGATGGAAGCAAAAGCCAGACTATTAATTTGTGATCTGCACTAGGGCTTTTCTTAGGTAATCTTCCCCTGCTGACACAAATTTTTCCTTTTTTTCTACAAGTGCTCACATTTGCATTCTGGGTGTTTGGCTGAAATATAACCAAAATTTGAGTGTGTAATCAGCTCTATTCAGACAGATCCTGTTACCTGTGCATTGCTTGTTTCCTTCTATCATCTTTGTATGTGCCTTGTGTTTTAATATCCTTTACAATATACACGCCTTGTAGCACTCAGGCTTGATTTACATGTACAATGCATTTGTGCACAGAGGAGCAATCACAGCAAGTTTATATACAACCCATCATTAATCTGTTCAGCAGTGCATTCCCATGTTAGTGTGGAGACACATTGACTTTCCAGAATCACACAGGGCAAAATTCACTGCTTTTACAAGGGCTCAGCACAAGGTTTCTCCTCTGTGATATGTGACTAATATTATCCACTTAACATCAGGAGGCTGCAGCTCTGAAGCTGAACTCATTAGCATTTGTAAAATATATCAAAAACTTGAAGTGAAATATGTTATCTGCAGAAAAAAAAAGATACAAACATATAAAAGAAATACTACCAAGTGAATTTTTCTTTTACATTAGGAATGGTGCTTCTCTTTCTGTATGTCTGCCATCTTCATATTTCCTGAATGTTTTCTGATCTATGACATTTCACATTCATTGTCTTGTTTAATTTTCCAGAGTCAAGCTCAGAATGTTTTCCTCAAGTTATCAAATAAAACTAAACTGAAGTGGGAAGTAGCTGTAGCTTTAAGCTCTCAGCAGCTATTAGGAGAAGGTTTAATTTTGTGTGGTAACTGTTCTACCATTCCCCTCCTAAAAAAAAAGTAGCAAAATATCTTCCCCCATGGTATTTTTCTGCAAGCTTTGAGTCAAACTCAGGAACCTTTATCCTGATTAACATCTTCCAAATTCTTTTGTCTGCTGGAACTAGTGAAATTCCTTTTGTAACCATGCTACTTATTATTCCTTATACATTAACATCTCATAATCTACATTCTTACTTTTCTCTGCTGTTTTAGATGCTTGTGTACATTTTAACTAATACCATGTTTCTAGCAAGATATCAGCCATATAAATTCCCTGAAATATCCTAAAATTCTCCATAAGTGATGGTTTTTCTTAGACAAAAAGAAATCATAGTCCTGTAAACCTTGGGGAGCAGTACCTATGGGATAGATAACAGAGGGGAAACTATTTTCATGAAGATCCTGAATATGAGCAAGAACTTTTTTACTATGCAGGGGACCATGCACTGAAATAGGTTGCCAAGAGAGGTGGTAGAATCTCCCTCTGGAGATATTCAAGGACCATGTGAATGTAAAGCTGTGTAATGTGTTCAAGGATGACCTTGCTTGAGCAGAGATTGGAACAAGCAACCCACCATGGTCCTTTCCAACAACATTACCCATTCTGTGATTCCATGATTCTGTGAATCTATGATCCTACTTCCTTGATAGCAGACAGTACTCTTGCCCTAAGATTTACAATCCAATTTACATAAACATTAATTCATTATTTTAAATTGTATTATCTATTTTAGAATGTTTAAATACAACTTTTTATTTTTTCTAATTTTTTACAAGGACTGATTTTTTCCAATTTAAATATCCATTTGCTGAAGTGATGGCCACAGTCTTGATCCATCAGGAGTTGTGGAAACCCATGAAATACAAAGTTCAGTGGTTTAATACATGCTCAGGTACCTCTCTGGGGTGAGGAGTTTTACACTGTCTGTTGCACCTTCTGAGACACAAGAGTTGACTCTCATGTCAGTGCAGTTGAGTCAGTTATGCCCCACTGTAAGGGATAAATACCTTCAGGCCTATGTGTGAATGTGTGAACATCCCAGTATCTCCTCCAATGGGAGTTTTCACACCTGAGCCCATTGTGTAAGGGAGGACTTTGGCATGATAAAAAGAATTATTCCTCTTCTCAGGATCTGCTTCTTAATACTTCTGCAAATGGCTGATTGTTTTGAGTCATTAGCCATTAATATTCCAGTCTCACAGCAGGAAAAGAAGAACTAGCCATAACAAACTCTATGAACTCTAAGACATTAACAAAAGGAGTATTTGAAGATGGAGTTTCAGACTATGTCTTAAAAGACTGCTGAAGTAACATACATACATTATTATCTTTCTCAGACACAGAATTCTTATGCAGCCTTTTGTCAAGTCTTAGCCTTTCCCTAATGCTTACCTTTCACTAAAAATTAAGAAGAAAGATAAAATGGCAAAATCAGATCAAAATAATTTTGGTTGCTCAAATCCTAGTAAGTAGTCACGTATTTCAGAACAGATATATTAGTGAATGTAAAAGTGTCTGTATTTTCTTAAGCTTTATTATTACATATTTCTTAAAAGAAATCATATTTATATGTCAGATTTCAGTGTTTCATTGTGGTTAAATTACTTTAGCTTCTGGTGTATATCTTCAGGGCTGTCTCTTGTATTCCCTAGGTCTCACCCATTTGCTCTGAGCAGCAAGTGCTGGAAATTACATGCAGTCTCAAAATGAAGTATAAACTCACCAACAAATCTGGCCACCAGGAGAGAAAAGAAAATAGAAGCATCAAACTCCCCTCCATATTCCATACTGTATGATGTCATGGTCAGCATAGAAATCTGGGGGAAGAAGGAGGTGTGTTTGTGTTTGGACATTCAGAGTGATGGCATTTGTCTTCCCAATTCACCATTACGTGTGATGGAGCCCTGCTCTCCCCTGGGGATGCCTGAACACCTGCCTGCCCCTGGGAAATGAGGAATGAACTCCTTGTTTGATTTACTTGAAAGAACAACATTTGCTTTAGTTCTTAAATTGTCTTTATCTTGATCGATGAGTTTTCTCCCATTTCCCCTTCAGATTCTCTTCCCCATCCCACTGTATTTTCACCATCATGCCACTGGTTGTGTGGGGTTTAACTGCTGGCTGGGATTAAACCATGAGAGTACCCTAGAGCATCTCCATCTGCTAGACACAACTGGGCAATCATATCATCTTGAGAGTGAGCCAGGTCACTGCATGTCATTATTTGGTCATATTAATTGTAGAGGAGCTAAGACGTTTGGTGTACATGTTGGAGTCTACATACATACACGTGCATGCAGGTATCCCTATTTAAAACTGATTCCCACATAAACTTTCTACGAAATAAGGGATCCTACAAATTATGGGCTGCTACAACAGCCCTAACTCACCTAATATCTGTTACAACTGTTCTAGTAGTCATCCTCTTTGTACTTCATCTCATCTGAGGAGGTTAAACGTTCTCAAACAACATAATAACGAAAAGGTCTTCTGAGGACGTTGGCAGACAGTGGATAGAATCAGAAAAGAAATTATTTCACCACTATCAAGACAGTGTCCAACTGAGCATGAACTACTCTTTAATCTTCAATGAAAATTTTTTACTTTGTTAGGCAAACTTCTTCCCATTTTATTTTATTTTTTTTTAATTCACACTCACTCTATCCTGCACTTCTGCCTTTGAAATTATTTGCTGCAGGACGACAATGTGATTTTTCCTGTAGTTTGTCATGAAGGATTTAAATTATTGATACATTCTATTCTAATAGTGTTAATATTGGCTCAATTGGCAGCCATTTTACTGAGAACGTCACTGGGCCTTCTACCTCAAGGGAAAAACAGTGACCAATTTTCTTTGAAAAAGACAAACTCCTAATATGTCTACAGAAGAGTAATTCAGCATACAGATTTAGCTTAGTTTCAGAGTCTGGTTCTTTAAATAGAAAGTTGGAAAATTATCTAAAGAGAACTATTAAGTTATATCACAATGACAATTTAATTATCCATTCTAAGCACAGACACATCTATCTCTAAATGGAGAGAAAAATACATAAAAATACTGTGTGAATCCTTGGCTCTAAGAATCAATAACTGTTTTACTCCTGACCTCATTAGGGACCAGATCTTCAATGCAGCATTTGTTAACAGTAGCAAAGGGACAGCAAGGAAGGAAAACAGACTCTCCTGGTACCCTAAGAATAGCTACAAGTGGAGCAGCTATGTATCAGCTTCCTGATAATAGGACAGATATTTACCTTCCCCTTTCAATAACACCCCATAGTGTTATTACCTACATAGTTTTTAAAGCAAGTTGGCAGCTTGGTTGGGTGGGATAAATTCTCTCAGGTAAGGATCTGAAATTAGGGTTTCCATTCATAAACAAAGGGGAGAAAATACATAAAAATTACACAAAAATAGAAGAGAAATTGAAAGTCTTATTTCCCATTTCTTTTTAAGCTTCTTGAACTTTCCAACCAGCTGTAGATGGCAGGTGTTTTGGGTCACGCTTCGTTTCACACTAGTGAGTACAAGAGAAAATGGTTTATTTTCAGCAGTGCTAAGTGGCTGTAGAGCCAATTACTTCAATAGGCTCTCAGCAACCCTGTGAATCTGGCCAATATTTTAGGCTCTATATCATCAGCTTAGTGTCTTGTCCAGTCCTCTAAAACTCTTCAGTTCAGCACATAGTGGCCAAGAAAAGATAACAAAGCACACAATCTCCTCAAATAGTCTGTACAGTAATATACTATAAGAAGGCATTCAGTATATTAAGAATATAGATATGCTTCATAGTGTTGCTTAAGTGATTCCTACCCCCCATAAAGCTCATTTAGCCATTTCTAATCTTTATTAGATACCTTTTCTATGCTTATAGCAATAAAAAAGCCATTTCAGCTAGGTGCAGTTTTGAAAAGATTTTGCTGATACACTGTTTTTTAAGCTTTAAACTGATGACTTCAGAGTTTTGCTTTTAAACCTGGATCTTGGAAAAGAATAAGTAAAACCATAGGTCACAATAAGGAAATCCAAAAGGAAGAGGCAAATGTAAATAAATCCATACAACGGTTTAGATCTGTTCAATCTAGGCAGTCTAAAGAACTTGTTTCAAATCACCTGTATTTTCTAGCACAGGGAAAGCCTATACTTAACTGGCATTAAGTTGAAATGCCTCTTCCCTGGAGCTTTAGTCTTTGGTTCTAACACGCTTAATTGAAAGTGATCTAATGTCAGATGTTTGAATGTTTGTTGTCAGCAAAACAAGTAATACACTGTACCACAGGGAATGAGATGGGTCTGCAGACAAAAGCAAAAGGATTTCAATGTCATCATGAACTGGTATATGGAATCAAATATTTATTGTTCACTGCTGTAGGTAGCTAAATAGTTGTTACATGTAAATTATCGATACGCAGATATTCTTTACTAAAAGTAGTTATTTTCATAGTGTGCTTTTCTGTATGGATGTTTTGTTTTGTTTTTACTTGAATTATTTTTGCAAATGTATTTATCCCTACCAAAAAATGCAAATGAACAAAGAGACATAGGCACAGACCTTGTGTGGTGGATGAGAAGCAATGATCACACATAGAAAATTACAACCAGAAAAGTGTGTTGGGAAATAAGTAGGGAAGGTTGAGACAAAACTTCACAGAGAAATAGAAATTTCAGCTAGAAATGCATTTTTTTGACAATTTTTCAATGTTATTCAAACTATTTTAGAATGACTTATAATGTAGAAAGAAGGGGTTTAGATAATTTCTGAGGGTTGTAAGCCTTTCACCTGTCATCTTTTCATGTCTGACTTCCCTTAGCCATATTATCTTGTATTTTACCCTCTGAATTATTGGGAAGCCAAAAGTCGAATTATCTCTCTCTTCACTATTAATGATGTTGATAGGATTTAAATGCCAGGATTCAAGATCTACCAGTATTTTGTCCTAAATGACTATTTATCACTCTTTCTCTTTCTGAGAAAGAAACTATGGCATTATGAATTTCTCTTCTAATCTTTCAGTCCTTGAAAATCCCATGCTTGGATATTTGGATACATATATAGGTACAAAACTTGGTCATCTGTGTAAATAAGAAATATTTGAAGACTATACTTAAACATATCACAACTATATTAAAGTAGAAATTTAAGATTATTGTGTACTGATGTATCTATAGAATGTTTTAGCTCTTTGTTTTCTTTATGCCTTTCTATCAAACAAGTCTCAAAACCAAATGTTAAATTGGTATAAAGAGTCAAAAAATGAACAATTTAAAGCAAAAAGAAGAAGAAAAAGCAAGAAATAAGAAATAGAAATGCTTCGAAATTTATAACTTTAACGTATTTTTTTCTTGTTGCCGTGGTTCTTTATTTCTCTAGTGGATAATTTTTAACAATAGAAGATGCCAAATTATTAGGAATGCAGATTTCTTTTGATCTAAAGTAATTAAAATCCCTAAAATATGGGAGCTATAACCTAAAGAGATGGCAACCTTAGTAGATCAAAAGGTCTTTGAAGAATCACATGGGTAATGTAGTGTAACATTATTTTGCCCATTCAGAGGATTAACCTGGCATAAATATTTTTTCATTCAGATGCTTTACTCACCATACTGTTCATTTTTTTTTCAGAGGAAAACTGTTTGAATGGCATAGCTGCATTTTGAAATCAAAATATTTCCTGCCCTAGAACAATACATCCTTCAGAGGGTAAGAGTTCCAATGAGATGGAACATGCTGTTTCTCCTCTTGTGTTGGCAAGCCTGCTCCTCCACAATGCATAGACCTCTGTGAAAGAGTTCCTAAGGGGCAAATAGCCTGAATGTTTGCAGCAATGTGCAGAGGAGTATGCTGCTAGCCATAGCATTTTAATTCCTTGGCCTCTTGAATCTGGAAGCTGATGACTCTGGCCAGCCAAAATTGGGTCCTGAGGGGTATAGATTTGTTAGTGTGGCAATCAGAGCTGAGAGGCAGGTACATTCACTTTATGAGACTGCAGTGAGAGCAACTGATGTACTCTGTGTGAGCATCTAATATCCAGCCTGGCTAAGAGAGCCGAGATTTTTCCATGCATCTGCATCTGTAGACACAGACTTGTGTACAGACCTGGATGTGACTCAGGAGAAAGAAGAGATTGACGCATTTGTTGGCTAACAGTCAGTCATCATGAAGTTCTTCATCTGGAAACTGAGTTGGGAACTCATTCTGCATGCAAGGTAGCTATGATTTTGGCTGTCAAATACAGGAAGGATGCCTCCATTCAGAATGAATGATCTCATCTCTGCTGCTCAGTCCAAAGAACGAGGGACATTTTAGGTGATTTGCTATTGCATTATGCTGACTATTCTGAGCGGTGCTTAGAAACATTCCAGCCTATATTTTGGTGGAGGAGATCACCTTCTCTCTTCTGGACATATTGTGTAGCTCTCTTTACTGTTGCCAAAAGGTTTTTGTTCATAAAAGGCAACAGCTGGACATCAATAATTCTTTTGCTTCCTGTATGCATAGTCATAAAATAAGAGGGGCATTGAAGATTGGATCTGCATACATACAGAAAACCACTAGAGGCCATTATATATCTCTCAGTATAAGCGCTAAAGCATTTAATTTTTAATGTATAAAATTAACTCAGAGGAACCTGTTATGTCTACAAGGTAGCATGGCCACTGCTGGGATGTCAGAAATAGAAAAGATAAAAGGAACCTGCAGGGTCCAATGGACATAGAAAAAGAATAAGTTAAATTAAAACAAAACAAAACAAAAACAAACAAAAAGAGATGAGTAGGAGACATCTGTAAAATAATTTTAAAGGAATTAAGGCTGGAAATAATGAAAATGGCGTTACTTTACCAACAGCTACAACAGAAGGAGAAGTAGTTTCCCTGTATAACAAGGGTAAGAAAGTTCACTGCAATTGTTTGTGAACAGGTGGTTGCTGAAGAAGTGTTTTTCACACATTAACAGCAAAGTCAAGTGTTTGTGTGCAGTTTGGTATCCAGGTAACATTACCAGAATATTTTCTTTCCCAGAACTAAGAATTAAATTGCATGGCTTTGACCTCCAAATGTGTTTGATGGCTCACAGCAGGCTTCTAGTCCTTTGCATCTATTAAAACAAATTACCTGGTGTAATTTGTCACATCTATTTTTTTCCCAAGGAAAACATATTAAGGTACAATTAAAATGAAAACTTAAATGTAAACAAGGAAGAATATTTGTACTTTCTAATGAAATTTTAAATCTTATCATGTTGTAATTACACTCTGTCTTTGCATTTGATCCCATTAAAGTCAATGTGACTGCATTTGGCATCAGGAGGAAATTAATCCATGTCTTTGTACTTTCTCATCCCTAGCTAATTTTTTTATATCTGTATTACTGCAATACCTTGGAGTCATCTTCTATGGACAGAGCTTCCACTGTACCAGGCACGAACATGATCTAATGATTAAACTGTAAATATTGATATATTTGCCTGAGTTAGAACTTCCTTCACTGATTGTGTAATTGCAATTCTCTTCTAACAGAATAGAATCATGTCTGACTTATGCTTTATAATCACCCCTTACTCTCATGGAACCCCACATGAATACTACCTTCAGCTCTAGGACCCCAGCATTAGGAGATAAACCTGCTGGAGCAAGCCCAGAGGAGGACAAAGATGATAAGAAGGATGAACCTCTGACCTCTCCTATGAAGACAGGCTGGNTGCAATACCTTGGAGTCATCTTCTATGGACAGAGCTTCCACTGTACCAGGCACGAACATGATCTAATGATTAAACTGTAAATATTGATATATTTGCCTGAGTTAGAACTTCCTTCACTGATTGTGTAATTGCAATTCTCTTCTAACAGAATAGAATCATGTCTGACTTATGCTTTATAATCACCCCTTACTCTCATGGAACCCCACATGAATACTACCTTCAGCTCTAGGACCCCAGCATTAGGAGATAAACCTGCTGGAGCAAGCCCAGAGGAGGACAAAGATGATCAGAAGGCTGAACCTCTGACCTCTCCTATGAAGACAGGCTGGGAGAGTTGGGGCTGTTCAGTCTGGAGAAGAGAAGGTGCCAAGGAGACTTTAGGGCAGCCTTCAAGTACCTAGAAAGGGTCACAACAGAGAAGAAGAGGCATTTTTGACAAGGGAGCCTAGTGACAGGACAAGAGGTGATGGCTTTAAACTGAAAGAAAGAAGGTTTCAATTATTTATTAGAAAGAATTAGGGTGTTGAGACAGTGGCACAGGTTGTCTGAAAAAGCTGTGGATGCCCTATCCCTGGAAATCTTCAAGGCCAGGCTGGATGGTGCTTTGAGAGGTGTGGTCTAGTGAAAGATATCCCTGCCCACAGTAGGAGGGCTGGAACCAGGCGATCTTTAAGGTCTCTGCCAACCCAAACCTTTCTATGATTTTATGATGTGTATTTATATGAGATGGCTGGATACACAGGGAATTGTTATTAATCGTCAAAGAGGTTAAATTCAAGCAATTCTCAATACTGCAAAGCAGGATCATGAATTTGCACAGTTGTGCTAATGCAAGGGCACCTTCTTCCATTCAGTGTTAGTTCATATCTCTGTCTATCAGTGCATCTGCAGTTTACTGTGTGATTACTGTGATGTTTCCTTAAATACAGCCCTGACTGATACGTGTCTAACTGAAATAATTTCCTATTAGTGCTTGTGTTGACTTGAACTAAAATGGTGGCTTTGCTTTTTAAAAAAGAAGTAAAAACCCCAGGAATAAATGTAGGTATAATGTACAGATTCTGGTTCCTTAACTTATTAGAAGCTTCACCCTGCTCCCATACTAATCAACTCTATAAACTGAATCCAAACCAGAAATCCAGATTATGGAGTTTGACTAATATCAGAGATATATTTCTCATCCTGCTGCTTCCAGTGATATTATTAGCACTACTGATACAAGACACTTCTCAGTGTTGGAAGAGGGCACTGCTCTTCAGTGTGAATAAGACTGCCAGAATATGTAAACAGGTCCTGTTCAAATTTTTCTCAATTGCAAGGTTGCCACGTAGCACAATAAGATGTCTTTTTCTGAATTCCTTTTAAAGCAAATTTTAACTTGACTTATACTTTGCAGATAGATAGGAAAAATGGTCTCTGGCAGACCAGAGTGCTTCTTGGGACCAGTGATTTGGTCTGAGATTGACATCTTTCATGACTGGGTTGCTCAAAACCCCATCCGACCAGGCCATGCACAATTCCAGGGATAGGGCATCCACAATTTCTCTGGGCAGCCTGCGTCTCACAGCCTCACAGTGAAGAATTTTTTTCTTCAATCTAATTCTACTCTCTTTAAGTTTAAAACCATTAGGTCTTGTGCAATCACTACATGCCCTTCTCAAAAGCCCTCTCTTATCTTTCTCATAGGCACTCTTTAGGTTCTGCAAGGTGCTGGAAGGTCTCCCCAGAGCCTTCTTTTCTCCCTGTGTTTATGGGATGCTGAGTCAATTTTTCTACCACTGTATACACTATCTATGACCATAATAATCCTTGTTATGGCTCTGAAGAACCTCACAGTTAACACTGATTCACAGTCACATCTTTGACACACACACCTGCTCTGCTTGTTCCTTTCAGTGTCTACAGGGTCCATCTAAGTTCTTCGTCTCTTGAAGTCTATTTTCAAATCTTCTTCCCATCTCGTCCTGTTGCAAAAATATTACTTGCATGGGAACATGGGCTGGGAAAATGCAGCCTTGCAATTAGCCCTTGCCACTCACACTAGGAACAGGTTACTTACAAATTGTCTTCTGGATTTAGTGATATCACTTTGAAAAGCAACTTCTACTTGCTCCTGCTTCTTACTGGAGGTTACCACAGCTTCAATCTGCATGATTTGTTGATTTCTACTCTGTTTCAATTAAAAAAAGTGAAGGAAAAAAAAAAACAAAACAANAAAAAAATGAAGCCAAGAGAGCCCAGAATTTAGCATTTAAATTTGCTGACCAGTTGTTTTAATTTCTTTTTAGTAACTGAGGTAGCAGACTGGAGAGGGTAGCAAGGTCAGCAAGGGGAAGTCACCAGCAACCAGCAGCTGTGAGGGCCAGTAGCCTCTTTAGTCACACATCTAAACCTAGGAAAAAATATGTGAAATTCTTACTCAGCTTATTTCAAGGACCTCAGTGCACTCATTTAATGAAAAACGTGCTTTTCAGTTTCATCCTCAGTCCCTTCATTTTCTGTCAAGTTTAAGCAAAGAAAATTATATCCTTCTGCACCATCACAGTACAGGAGTTAAACTAATAAAAATTCAGGCGAATATCTGTCCTACAATTCCATAAAGTGAAAATGTATTAGGAATATATTTTGGTTGGCTTCTCTGATCCATCTGTCTTTTGTTTTGCTTAGAGAGTTGTATTTTCTTGTCTGTTCATTATATTTTTCATTCCTCACAGCTTCAGAGGCAACATAGAGTTGCTGTTTTCTTCTGTGTTTTTAATTTAAAGTTCTGTATTTAGCTTTTTTTCCCCTTTTTTAATTATTTCATTTAACATCAATCTGTTTTGATTAAAAGACCTTTAGCATGCCCCTTGTGTACTCGTTCTGCACTTGCTCTGTGTTGGTTTGTAGTACCAAGTTTAATTATTTCTCCCTATTGTTCTCTATCCTGGTATTATTTTAATTAAGTTGACTTAAATTGAAAGGTTCATTACTTACCCAAGAAGTTAAGGACCATGGGTGGAAGTCATATTCACTTGATCAGTTTCAGATCTCACCTCTCCAGGGTTCAGAAGCCTCAGTTCTATTCGGTGGGTTTGTACATTGCCTAAACGTTCTTGTAGAGTAAGCGGTGCTGCCATGCACCAAGCGAGCCCAGCACTGGTGAGAGCAGCACAGGAGGAGCCTTAGGCATTTCAGCATGGCCTGAACAGACAGAAGGCTCAGGCCACAGCTGATGGGCATGGTTGGTGTAGGGCTCTGAAAGTAACTGGCAAGAAAGCTGCTTTCCTTTGTACATTGTCCCAGTGGCTCGGGAAACTTCTTAGGAAATCAAAAAGCAGCCATTTTAGGCCTATTTCAGTCTGAAGGCTTTCAACTCATTATTCTGTCCTCCCATGGATATCCATTCTATGCTTCAGGAGGAGAATTTGATTTTCCAAAATTTACAGCCCATGTCAGCTGCTTCTCTTTACACTGAGACATTCTCTGTTTGATTTTTTTAGGGGGCAATGAAGCTGTTTTTCATATTAGAAAAACAGATCACTATTCAGAGGAGTCACTAAACCTCCAATCTTTCTACAGCTGTCAGCCCATCAATGTGAATGTGCACCTACTTTTTGGCAGTCTTTTATGCAAATGCTTTTCCAGAGTTATTCAGAAAACAAAGCAGGCAAACATACAGTGGTAAAAAGCTAGTACTTTAGGATCTCAGACTAGATATCAGTCCTGAGGTAATCAAAGCTTTAGTCGCAACCTAATATTAAATACTTTCAAGTTCCATTAACAGTTTTACCAATTATAACAGATTGTTAATAAATCCTACCTCTTCACCCATAATATGTTATTGTATTGTATGAGCCCAACTAAGCTCTGTTTCTGTTTTTAATCAGACTGTTGTATTATCCTTGGTATTGTAGTAGTACTTGAATTTGTTCAGAGAAGTATTCTGGGAAATATTACTCTGTTCCTGTATCCCCTATTTATACTCCTTATATCCCAAATACAAAAGGAAAAATACAGTCTTACAGTCCATGTTCCTGGGTTAGAGGACTTAAATCATGGAGTCTTGGAGTGATCCTTAGTGTCAGAGTGTAAGTCTGAGACAAACCCAGTACTGAATACACATCTGACTCCTGATCCAGTAATTTAATTATCAATTTAATAACTGATACAATCTAAAAAGGTAAACTGAATAGTTCACTTATGTATTCCCTTAACGTCAAAGTAGAATATTAAAGAAAATATTTTTGACAGGAGATACCATATCCCAACCCTCTTGTTTACCATTATAAAACTTAAATCCATCATTTGTGGATTCAGCTGCTCTGCATCTCAAATGATCAGCAGTGGAGCAGTGTTGTTTTCTTCTATGTTAAAGCTCACATATTATCACTATAAAGACCAGTTCATGTTAAAAACAGGGTTAATATGACCAGGAAGGGCAATTTTGTACCTCTGGATTGCTTTAAACATACGTCTTCTAAAAGTAATCTACTGGCCACTGAACAAAAATTCTTTTCTCAGACATGGCTGTGAATTTTAACTGGTGTTAAAGAAATGTTTCAACTAGATTAAGTTAATATCAGTAAACAACCTCCACTGACACAACAGGGGAGAAGAGATACATTATACTATGGGAGTATGAGAACAGAGTGTAGAAGGAAAGGATATTGTCCCACAGTGGTATATTGACTTTTGCAAAGTAGTAAAAATGTTGAACTCTTGCTATTACATGTTTTTCTGAAGTGAATGGAAAATCATTATAGCTGTCTTCCAGCAGTGACTACAGGCTTCATCTGAGATTGGTATCCTCATTACTAAATAAACACACAGTGAGATACTCTGCTCTGCAGAGCTCACAGTCGAAACAGAAAATTGTAGTAGGATAAGCAAGAATGTAAAAAGGTGAAGTAGGAAAATATCAAAGCAGAGGTTTGTAGAAACAACACCAGAATCTCCTTGTGATTAAAAGTAAAGCTGTCATTGGCACTTCAAATGCTTCAGGTTCTTTGAATATTCCCATTACCTGTTTTCAAACATATATCACTTTGGGATGATATTTCCTCGCTTTCTTTTTTTCTCTCCATGTATACGCCTGTATTCAATTACAGCTTCAAATATTCTTCATAGTATAGCAGGTTGGTATCTGTTCCATACATCGGTGAATGTGTCACAAAGAAAAGGGGATGAGCAGATAAATAAACTAATTATAGGTTGGTTATAATTATGTCAAGCCCTTATGACAGCTTCTCACATAAAAGTCTTTTAGCCTCTTGCAATATAAACTTGCCTTTTAAGAAAATAAATATGTGACTAGGAATAAGTTCGTAACTATTCTTTACATGTCCTTATGCTATGGACTAAAACTCACAGGATGATCTAGGCATTTAGATACCACCTAATCTTCTCTATCTAATCTCCACTATTTGACAGTCAAATGAAAACATATTCTCAAACTTCTGCTCTGTGACCATGAAGATTTACTGGTTATGAAAATCTGCAGCACCAGAGACTTTTGTTTCATTCCCTGACTGCTCCCAGTGCTATACCTGCTCAGCAGAGAGGTGACTTGCTTTCTGAATGTACTCAGCTGTACATGACACATTTTCTCCTGAGAAATAAAAGGTGTTTTTTGTCTGAAAACATATCTTAGACCATCTCTGCAAGTCATGGAATCTAAGGAAACTTCACCCCGTTCTTCAGTCCTGGTAAACTGAGTACCTTTTCTTGTTATATACATTACTTCTGCTTCTTGGATGTCAAATTTTTAAGAAAATACTTGCTTTTAGATCTAAAATTCTCCAGGGGTCTAACTTAAACCTGCCAACTTTTTTTTTTTTTTTTTTTTCCCAAAGTAAAGCATAATTTTCATGAAGTTGTCTTAATTGGTCAAAATCTACATATTTGATCTCCCAAATAGCCCAGCAGGCTCAAAATAATTCCACCATATTCAGGGAAAAAAACTACAAAAAACCCAAATCCTATACTAAACTATATTTCTGCTGCTTTGGAGACGAGTGAAATCTTATTCCTAATAATTTAGAAGGAACACTGAGAATCACCTTCTGGACTGACAAATTTTAGCTTCTCATGTTGCAGTTAGCCAAGTCATATAATCTCAATCATTAAATTACTAAACTCAGTTTGAGATTACTGTTTTTCTCCACAATATCCATGAGGAGGCTATCCAAAACCTTATTTCACCAACTCCTAAAAACATTTTACCAAACTGGCATGCACTGGGCCCACTAAAAGACAGATATCTTTTTTGGGTCCATGATTTCTCCAAAATCTGTCTAAGTTTTTTAAAGTACAAGATTTTGAACTATCAGTTTGTCTCTGATGTATTTTTGTTTAAAAGAATTTCACTTGCTGGAACAATTATACCTGTCTACATTCTGTCCTGATGTATCATGATGCCAGAATGTCAATTTTTCTTAAAGGAATGGGGAAAAGCCCATGTTACTAAAACCGTTAATCTTAATTTCAAAAACAATTTACCAGAAGACTGTCAATTTTTATCCACTGAAAAAAGTAATTGAAAGAAAGTATTGAAAGCCATCGAAGAAAGTATTGAAAACAAATGATTTGATCAATAACATGTTTCTCTGATAGCAGATTACAGCCTGGTTGTTTATCTATACATTAAAATGAGCTTTAACAACCTGAAACAAGATTTCACAGTCCAGTCACCAATATCCACTCATTTTCCCTTTTCAGTGAGAGGACAGCGATAGTTCTGATGATAGTATATTGCTTAGCATGTCAAGAAAATCTCTTTCCTGAATACCTGCTGGGAGATGAATGAATTATTTGCTAGCCTTTCAAAGCACAAATGATTTAGCTAGTTTAAAATGGTGTTGATCAAAATAATCAATGGAGGTTATTCTCATGAAGCAGAGCAAACTGTAACAAGCTGTATCTGAGCCTGGTATTTATGATTTTCAGCAACCGTGTGAACTTCTTCCCCTCTGGGTAAGCAAAAGCTCTGCATGTCATGCAATCTTGCAGGAGCTCTACTGTAGAGCCAATCATATGTATGCAGTGAAAAAGAAGGCTGATTAAGGAATGTGGTTTGCCCATATTTATTTTGACACTCTTTTTCTTGGCACATAGTAGGATAATAAACATATGATGGATACACTGCAAAGAATGGTTGTTTAAGTGGTTTAACCATTCAGAGATACTCAACTAATCCCCTCACTTCCTCAGAGTAGGCTTATCTCTGCTTCTACAAAGATCATTGCTGCAGTTGTATTTTTTAAGGATTAAAGCAAGCCTGACATTTTAAGCTTTAGTTTTAGTCAAGAAACAGCATGGAGTATGTGGAAAATGAAGACAGATATTTTTCTTTGTAGGGTTGGTTCAGGAGGTTACTGGGCTTTCCAGAGCACCCATTTTGAAAAGCCTGCATACAGATACTCACAAGCTGCCTAAAAAAAAGAGGCAGGAGAGGAATGCAGATACGAGATTAAGCATGGTAAAGAAAATGAGAAGAAACTTAAAGGACAGTAAAAAGAAAAATATACTAAACATGTATGGTGATTTGTAGCATTGTTTTATATAGTCTAACAGCCAGACAGTACCAAAAGATAATTCTTTATCATGGAAGATGGAGGGATGACTGGGATCTCTGTAGTAAGCTCTAGACCCATATAGAATCTCTATTTCACACACATAAAGGCTAAATGCAAGTTTTCTGGTGGACAGCTGCTCAGAACTTTGTTAGGGCTGACTGGCTTCAGTGGATGCTGAGCAGTCAGTAGCAGTATCCCCTTGCTTGGATGTAGGAATAAAATTGTTTTCTGCATATATCAAGGAAAAGACCCATGTACTGACCCAAAAGACTAAGATATTAAAAAGATGTAACTCTTCTGCTGGTTACTCTACTGTATTAATGAACATGAGGTATCCCCAGCTAAGCATAAGGTTCTAATCATCAGCTCATGAAGTGTTTAATTAAGACTATCATCCATCCCTGATACATGCAGAAAGACTATGAGTTTTGGTAGGTGCTGGAGTTCTGCTTCACAAGACATTACAGCTCTGTATAGTTTCCACCATTTTGGAGTGCAGGTCTGTGTTCCAAAATATAAAATATTTTCACCAGCCGTGTTAATGGACATTGGCAAGTTCACTCAATGCACAGGTCAACACATTCAGGTAGAAGAAAAAAAACTGAGTTTGTTTAGCCAGGAGGAGTAAAACCTCGGTAGGGGCTATACTCTTCTTTCCCACAGAATTTTCATACCACTGAGACTCTGACTTGACAGTTTGAGCCCTGTCACACAGCAGCAATCAAGCTTGTGGACAGGTGCCAAGGCTGTGTAGAGATGTCGGCTTTGATAAGCACCCTAGTGCACACTGGGACTCCGGTCTCCCTAAATATCCAGACTGGCACCTGTTTGGAGAATGACACATGTTTCTGACATGTCCAAGTTCCCTCTTGCTGGAGATTAGGGCATACAGCTAGAATGCTTGGTGCACCTGCATGTTATATTTTGACTTGGATCTGGGCACTCACCCAGGGAAGAGGGAAATGTTTTTGAGTCAGGTGTCTCAAGGAAATTTTACCTAGAAATAACTGTAAACAGGAGGCAAAGACCCACAGGGAAACCAGGAATATATCTTGAGAGACCTGCAGTGAAGGTCAAAGGAAGTGCCTTCTCCTCTCCACAGCAATGCTGTAGTGCTGCTCTGCTTCTTGCCATGACACACAGTTTCAGATTAACATGGCAAATGAGATCCAAGCAAGGCAAGAGAAACATGAGACAACAAGGCAGTCAAGTTGTTGTTGCATTTTGCAGTTTAATCAGTTAGTATCTTTACAGAGAGCAGTTGTTCTAACTGAGGGAATCAAGTGCCATGCAAACAAATAACAGCAACAACAGTGAGAAGAATGTGACAAGAAAAGACAAACAGCTGTCTCAAAAAATAAAATATAAAAGGGCAAATTTGAAAGCATAGCTCTGGGAAAAGGGTTTCTCAGCTGAAGAAAGTAGGAGGGGGAGTTGTGTCTGTGGGATAGTAAAGGAGGGTCTCAATACGTCTATGATGCAGAAATTTAGAAGAGAATGTGGGATTTACTTGTGTTTTTATTTATCCCACATAGTTTGTTCACCCAAGGATTTTGACCCAGAAACCACACAGTGACCTCAATATGGCACTTAAGACTGTTAAAAGTTGAACAGTAAATGTTCTTTGCAACAGGTGATGGATTTTTGTGGTAGCAGAATAAAAATTTAAACTTGCAGATAATAGTGTGGGCAGAGAACAAAAAGTAAAAGAGTACACTTGGATATGAATCATAGAAAAATGCATTAAAGACTCATGGAATGGTTTGGGTTTGAAGTGACCTTAAAGATCATGTAGTTCCAACTCCTCTGCCATGGGGAGGGACACCTTTCACTGGAACAGGTTGCTCAAAGCTCTGTGCAATCTGGCCTTGAATATTTCCAGGAATGGGGCAGCACAATATCTCTGGGCAACTTGTCCCAGTGTCTCACCATCCTCATAGTGAGGACTTCTTCCTAATGTCTAATTTAAACCTTTCTTCTTTCACTTTAAAGCTACCACCCCTTGTCCTGTTACTACATGTCCATGTAAAAAGTCCATCTCCAACTTACTTGGAGGCCCTTTTTAGGTACTGAAAGACTGCTCTAAGGTTTTCCTGAAGCTTTCTCTTACCCAGGCTGAATAGCACCAACTTTCTCACTCTGTCTTCATAGGAGAGGTGCTTCAGCCCTCTGATCATCTTTGTGACCTCCTCTGGACTTGATCTGACACATCCATATATCCTTGTCATGTTGTCAAGAGCTGGATACTATCCTTGAGCTGGGGACTCACAAGGGCAGAGTAGAGGGGCAGAATCATCCCCTTGGCCTGCTGGCCATGTTGTTTTAGATTCTGCCCAGGATGTGACTGGCTTGATGACAAAAAAATCATTGTGTACCTCAGCCTTCTCCGTGTCCTGGCTAAGGTAACCAAGAACCTTCCAAAGAGGACCCACTTTTCCCCTAGCCACCTTTTTATCACCAACATACCTTTAGAAGTTTTATTGATGCCCTTGATAACCTTGGAAACGTTATTATTTTAGAGCTTATTTCTATGCAGTCGGTCGACCCTGGCTGGATGCCAGACACCAAAGCTGCTGTATCTCTCTCCTCCACAGGCTGACAAGGGAGAGAAGAGATAACAAAGTATTCATGGGTTGATACAAGAACTGGCAGACCTCACTCACTGTCTACTGTCACAGGCAAAACAGATTCAGCTTGGAGATATTAATTGAGTTTATAACTAACAAATCAGAGCAAAACAACGAGATGTAAAATCTTAAAAACACCTTTACACTCATATGCTTGGTCAGGTAGCCTGAACCATAATCTTGCTAATGTTACCTGTCCCTGCCTTTCCTTTAATCCTGATCTTGGTCAATTCCTCATCTGCCCCCAGGCACAGCTCCATGCATTCCAGATGGTTATTGACATTAAGGATGACACCCCCTCCTGACCTTCCTTGCCTGTCCTTCCTAAAGAGTCTGTATCCTTCCATTCCAATGCTCCAGTCACAGGAACCATCCTCCCATGTCTGTGTAGTGCCAATAAGGTCATGGCCCTGTAGGGACTGTGTGTGTCTACAACCTCTCTCGTTTACTCTCCATGTTATGTGTGTATCCAGAGAGACATTTATGTTGGCCCACAGATGAAGCTGGGCTGGAGTGGCTGGAATTCCTTTGTGCTGCTCTTCACAGCTTTCCTGCTTACCTGTGATCCGTTTACAGGCTCTAAGCATCTCTTGTTGGCACAGGCATTACATTTCTAGGAGTAGGATGGGTTGAAGTTTCTCTCTCTCAGCAACTTGTTTAAAGCCCTCCTCACCATTTCAGTAAGAAAATGCTCATCCCCTTCTCTGACAGAGTCCATCAGCCACCACTGGGTCAGTTTTCTCACGGTGACTCCCAGGGTTTAAGTAGCCAAACCCGTGGCTGTGGCACCAGGCCTCCAACACTTGTTGATTCACCAGGTTCAACTGGCTCTTTCAAACACCTTCCCTTCGACCAGAGGGACTGATGAAAGACTACTTCTGGTCCAGAGCACCTTACCACTGCTCCCAGGACTCTGCCATCCTTCTTGATCCTCCTTATACTGCTCCTAGCTGTACTACTGGTACCCACATGAAAAAATAACTTGAAATGTTTAATATACTGATCTATATTGTATTGCACTGTACAGAGAAAGACAGTAAATTGGTTTATTTTTACTGATGTCAAACTAGCTTGAGGTCCTAAAGTCTACATGTTACACCAGCTGAAAATCTAGTCCAACATTTTCTGCCACCACATTTTCCTGGGAGCATAGCTTTGAGTTCAAATTCCTGAGTTGCAGGCCCTCTCATTTGGATCAATTCCCTGGAAGGTAACCGCACCAAACATAGAGCATTGCTGACAATAATTTTTTGATGTCGTTGCTTTACAGATGTCACCATGATTTAAAGTAAACTCCAGCTGCAGCAAGCCCTTCAGCTGATTTCCCTAATGAACTGTGAGCCTCCAAAGTTTTTCTACTGGCCTTGTATGGAATATGCTCTCAGAAAGGAAAGCAGTACCATTCAGAAGTGAAGCTCATTTACTAACTATGTGAACCGTCTGCCACTTACTGGCAGAGCTCAGACAGCTGTGACAGTGAGGACTAGGTCAGAGCAACATCCTTTCAAAGAGAAAGTGGAGAGAACCTATGGGAATTCAGAAAATAAAACACCTGAAGTGCTGAAAGTGTGTGATACATCTGTTGATGGAAATTACGGTTGAATGGTCCATTCAGGCTTTGGCATTAGGGATTTCAACTCTTGTGTCCTATTGTCTTTATGAACTCAATTACTTTAGGAAAGTCTATGAATGATGGTGTCCTTACTGTGAATACTGAGTATTTGTGATTAAACTAACCCCATTCAGAGACAAGTTTTGGCAATATTACAGAAACCATATTGATGGTTGGCTTTTTATTAGTTGAAAAATAAGAAAACCAATAAAAAAATCTGCAACAAACATTTTCCTGGCTACATCAACACATCAGTAAGAGTGAAGTGTGTGTTTCACAGTATTGTCATATTACAGCTGCAGGCTGAATATATCAAAATAGATAAAAACTCTATATGAGAAACAAAACATACATCATTTAGTAGAGTTCTGCCTTCCCTATTCATTTTTCAGCTGTCTATAAAATCAGTTTCTAACTGTTTTTACATATTACAAGGCCATATCCATTTTAAGACACTCTGCCTCCGTGACTTGTATCATAATGGGAACAACGTCTTTTATAAGTAATGTCAACAAGAAAAATAGGAATTTTCAAGGAATAAGGTATTAATTAATAGGAATGCAAATGTCAGACTTTACTTGTTTTTGCAATGATCTTTTAATAGCAAAGTACTGTTCTGTTGCCTGCTCCCACTTCCTTTTTTTCAAATGAAATAGTCAAAGACAATTAAAATAAAGCCGTTGGTATATTCCTTTTCACCTTTATTTCTTTAGCCACTTTTGTGTTTTACAGTATCCCTTATCAAGGCATGAGAAGTGAATTTTAGGGTTGCAGTAAGGTGTCCACAATCACAAGAATAATACTCTTAACAAATGTCTTCACTGCCCCATTTTATTGCTAGCAGTTTGTCAGGTACTTTACACTTTCATGTCATAAATGATTCATGATTGGATGCACAAGCAAAACAGTTTATTGAAACTAATCCTAGCAGTGTGTATACCTATTTGTATTACTCTGGCAATGTTCCTTGCAGTAGCACAGTCAGCTGTAAACATAGCAGGAAAGGGATCTGTAACTAATTCTCACAATATTCACATATCACCAGGAGGAGCATCATCTTTGTTAGTATGGAGATCTGCAGCCTGAATCTTCTTCAGCTGATCAAATTTCCCATGCTCCAGTAGGGGGATTAATCTCCTGTCGGCATCTGTACCACTATGGTGGAGGCAAAATGGTCTAGAAAACAGGCTTATGTGTTGTTGTTACCACTCTTGGTGGTCTAGTTAAGAGTTAGTTGGCCACAGATCTGCTTCTAGAACTTCTCTGGAAAGAGGCCTTGATTTATATTGGTGTTGCTGATTTAGCCACTTAATTTTTCCATCAACAGAAGGAGTTGGTCCAAAATGGATATGTTTCATGTAGCCCAAAAGTATACTGTCTTCTTGTATCCTTTCTGTAATGACACTCAAAGGTGGGTTCATGTTCTTAATTTAAATCATTAATTTATTTTAAGATGATTTGAAAAAAAATAGGTAGCATAAACTTGTAAACAAACAAATGCAAGAGCAAATACACAAAAAGGTATTAATTTAAAACAGTTGCTTCCAAAATTTTTAGCAGAATACACTACAGTATTGCTTAGTACTGAAAATTTTGATATGCAATATATTTTATAGTATCTGCAGCATAATTTTTCATGAAATAAAATGAAAAGGAAAAAATAAGGAAAATAAAAAAAACTAAAACCCCCAAACAGAACAGAGTACAAAGCTTCTCAGTCAGTTTCCATGGAGAAGTTTTTTAAGGAAGATTTCCATCCTCTTATAAAAAAACCCCATATTTTGTCTATGTTCTAGTTTGAGTGGCATAAAGACAAAAGTTGGACTAAGTTTCATACTTTATTCTCCAATAGTAAATAACAAGGGTTCCTTTAGAACGAATGGAGAACAGCAGCTGTCTATGAAAGCCTCCAGAGGGAGAACCTGTTTATCTTAGCACCTAAATGTGAACAGTCTGAAATTCAGTTTTGGTTCCACACACAACCAAGAGTGCTAGCTTTCAGCTTCTACATCTGTCACCCATGGGACTTTTTAACCCAAAGTTATTTTGGAATGAGACTCACAGAAAGAAACAAGCTTGCCTCCTAAAGAGGTGGGAGTGGTAGAAGCAGGCCAAAAATGACAGATGATACTTAACAGCTGCAAGAGATTTCTTAACTTTTTAAAGAGTCACAAAGGAAGTTTTAAAAAAAAAACTGAAAGAGAGGAAAAAAACCACTTCAGAACAACAAATACTCACCACAGTTGGCCCGAAATATGAACAGAGTACCTAGCTATAGAGCTGAAAGATCGTAAAAGAAAGCAATACAATGCTTCCAAAATTCACATTTGTCCTCTTTTTATGAACCTCTTATGAAGCTCTTGTCCTACATGCTGAGTGAGAAGCACTGGAAGTATTATCACAGCATGGTCGTTTAGATGGTATTTTGAGCTTGATGCTGAAATAGTTATGCTATCCTCTTAAATATGAGATATGACTAGAAGTGTCTTGTTGTTAGTTGTTAATGGTAATTCATTTTTATGTGTTTGCCTTAATTTTGCCCAGCATTTTCTTTCTATAGATCTGCATTTTATCCCTTGCTGTTTCTTCAAAAAATTGTCTGAAGTCTCTTATTTCAATTTTTAAACCAAATTGGTTTTTAAATGTATATTTTCCCCTGTGAGTTTTACACAAGGCAGATGCTTCAAGAGTCTTGTTAGATTGCAAATACCTTTTGTTTTTCAAAGAGTCTCTGTGCTCTGTGTTCAGAACTGCACTGTTTTTCTGATACTAATTGTGCGCTAAGGCTAACTAATGCACAGATGACAAAAATCTTTTGATGAAGAAAGAAATTTTAGTCAGTGTTCTTTCTTAAGTAGAATATAACAAAAAAAAAAAAAAAGGGAAGAAAAAACCTTCCTACTGTTCTTCAAACAAATATGAGCCTGACTTTCTGTTCTTTTATTATTCATTTGTAGTTTCATTAAAGATTGCCTTTCTCAGATGGTTTAAGAAACTTGGAATGCCACCACCTTCAGCCAATTATTCTTACCCCTGTGCAGCCCTTTGACAATGCTTAGTTATGCCAATACAGATGATTCAGGATGCATATTGTAACCTAAATGGTCCAAGGTAGAAGTGAAAACCAAACCAAGGATCAGTGAAATCTGATTATGCCACAGTCTGTAATGGGTTTGGGGTGCTGAATGGGGTCAGCTATTGCACCATTGCTGGCCTGCTTTGAATGATCACTTCAATTACAGGCATTCTTTGATGTTAAAATGCTACTTTAAACATTTTCATGGTGCCAGCAGTGACCCTGGAAGTTTGGTTTTCCAATATATGTCTATTTCAGGAATTAGCTTCCATAAAAGAGAAAAATCTACTATGACAGTCAAATGGTCTCTGCTTGAGAAAATGTTTTGTTCCTTTGAAATATATTTTACATTTCAGCAAAATTTCAATGGAACATTAAACCTAAGGAGATTCACTTAGATTGCAGAAGCTGTGCTGTCTTTATGCATGAGTGTCAAGCAATAAAGCACATAAACCCCCTGTGCATTCTCTTGGTGGGGGGCCGTGGAAACTGCCGCTTTCAATTCTATATAATGTTTACACGCTAGGCAGTCTTCCTTCAGATATTGAGGGTTGCTTGTTCCTAATGTTCAGGCATATAGACCAATCAATCACATGAAACTGTCAATGACATTTCTACCCCTTTTCTGGTTTTGTCATTAAAGTGAGGAAATAAACATGAGACCTCTGCTTTATCCCTTCAGTTTTTCTCTTAGGGGATTATTCATTCACTTCTATGTGTAAAGCCATGAACTACAAATGAATGCTGATGTATTCATTTGGTACCTATTGTTTTATAATTCAGCTGGACTATATCTGAATTTACTATGCATTGGTACATCAACATGCTTTTGGACAAATATTTTCTTCAATTTGTGTTTCCAAAAGTGTCCAGAAACAATTCTTCTTCCTCTATTCCTAGCAGCATGAAGATTTTGATGAATTAAACATTTTTTTCCCTACTCTATAGCCTAAATTAAAAAGGTACAAGGCCATGGATTTCAGCAGTAAATGGAACCTGCTTTTGATTACCCTTTGTCAAAGATACCTATATGTTTCCTGTACTTTTAGATTGCAGAATCACAGAATATTCTGGGTTGTAAAGGTGTCACAAGTATTGTTTACTCCAACTCTTAAGTGAATGGCCCATATGGGGATCAAACCCATAATCTTGGTGTTTTTATCACTCTGCTCTAACAGATCAGATGGACATTTATAGCACATTAGCATTTATACCTAAATATTCCTGAAATCATCCATGGTAGAATTCTTTGCTAATAATAGATGGTGAAAAGCAAGATGTGTGTCTCACTCATTTTGAGGTAGGAAAAATCAAATTTCAGAATGGATTTCAGCTGGAAAAGACCTCTTAAAATGGATGTATTTACAATATATTCTGGAATACATAAAAACATTCCCTTCAGAGATGAAGTGTGGACAAGGAGGCCACAAGTAGCCTAGAGAAGAAGCCTGAGTTCTGCTTGGCTAACCAAAAGGAAGTAGAGGCTGATAGGAAGCCGTTTATGTTATTTTTCCAAAGATCTTGGGATACTTAGAGACACAAGGTTTGCAAGGAGGTTTGAAATCCTTTACTAGATCAATTGATATAATTATAAAGTCAAATAGATGGGTCAGGCACACCTCAAGTCTAGCCCAGCTCACTCCATAATCCCAGACATGACTTTTGATTTCAGGAGGACAGTTTAGGAAAAGCACCCCTCTAACGTTATTTGAACATGTTACCCGGAAGGGAGAAGAGCAAGTTTTCAAGAATAAACTTCTATGTCTTTTTTAAGTGAGTGACCAGAATTGCAGACAATATTTTATATTTTTAACCCAACACAGGTTTAGGCAGCACCACAGTGACTGTTTTTTTCTCTGTTTTTCTTTTATAATTTCTAATAATTTATTAATAATGTATTTTTTACTATGCTGTTTTCTACCAAGATATCCAAGAGCTTTTACTATAAGATAACAGGTAATTTAAAGACTCAAATTGTGCATACGTTATAATTTTTTTTCTCCATTTATGTTGCTTTGCATTTAGTAATGTTGAACTTGACTCATTCAGTTTTTATGAGATCTTTCTGCAAACCTTTGCAATTACTTTCACTTTTGAACACAGTGAGAAAATTTTTTTATCAGCAAACTTTTTGATATCACCTTTCCAGAGAGTATCTTTTCTGATGAACAGCACAAGTCCTAGTTCAAATTATTCAGATTCATCAATGGCAGTAACCTTCCACTGTGGGAAAACTATTTCTTGCCATTTTGTCATAAATTTCTTTCTTTATTCAGGAATATGTCAGAAGGTTTCTCAAATCCAAAAACACTCTGCCAATTACATCAAAGCTATCTTCTTGCTTACTGATTCTTTAACAAACTCTAAAAGTTTTGTGAACCACAATTTCCCTCTACAAAAGCCCTGGTTTCTATCTTATTGCTCCATGTACATTTATGTCTCTGCTAAATCTACCAAGAGTTTCTAGCAATTTGCAGACTACACAAGTCAAATGTACAGACCTATAATTTCACATGTCCTCCTGAATGATAAATTTATAAATCTGTATCTTTTGTCAAATTTAATTCCTTTACTAATGGTGATGTTAGCAATAAATTATATACTACAGTTAACAATTACACAATTTACTACTTTAGCTCCTTCAAAGCTTCTGAATGAATAACATATGGCACTGGAGATATCTTACTCTGTATTTTACTAATTTATTCTAAAACTTCCTCCAGTGGCACTTCAGTCTGAGACTGTTTCAATGACTCACTTGTCATAGGAAGAGCTCCTTCCAGTTTCCACACTGATGTAAAATATTCAGTCAGATTTTCTGCTGTGGCCACAACTTTTCTGTTCTTGTAACTTCTCAATCATCTCTCAACAGGACAGGGAGAAGAAATATGTTTGAAAAATTTGTGGGTCAAGATAAGGACAGAGAGACCACCTGCTGATTTTCATCATGGGCAAAAGACCATTTACTTTGGGGAAGTAAATTTAATTTATTTATCCAACAGTGTAGCATGACAAGAAATAAGAACAAAACTAAAACCACCTTTCAACTACTCCCCCATTTCTTACCAGGTGCAAGTTCACTCTTGACTCTTCTGCCTTCATGCCCTGAGCAGTACAGTGGGTTTGGGAAATGGGGCTAATGTGGCTCCTTCCTCCTCATGGTCTTCCTCTACTCCAGTGTGGGGTCCTTCAAAACATTGGAGACAATCCTACATGAACTATTTCATCATTGGTCCCTTCTGCAGGGTGCAATTCTTTAGGAACAGGCTTCTTCAGCCTGGGCCATGGGTTCTGCCAGGACCCTGCTCCAGCACGTTTCCTTTGGGGCCACAGCCTTCTCTGGGCATCCACCTCCTGTGGCTGAGATTCTCCAGGGGCTGCTGGAGCTATTTGGTTATTTTCTCCACCATGGACCCCCATGGGCTGCAGGGGCACAGCTGCCTCACCATGGGCTGCACCAGGGGCTGCAGGGGAATCTCTGCTCTGGTGCCTGAAGCATCTCCTGCCCTTTCTTCTGCACTCCCCTGAGGTTGTCAGGGCTGTTCCTCTCACATATTCTCACCCCTTTCACAGCTGCAGTGCAGTTTTTGAACCTCGTCTCAAATATATTATCCCAGAGGTGTTACCATCATTGTCAATGGCCTCAACTTTGAGCAGCAGTGGGCCCTTCCTGGAGACATCTGGAATTGGCTGTATCGAACAGAGGCACAACCCCAGTCTTTTTTTCTCACAGAGGCCACCTTTGTAGCCCTTTGTCTACCAAACTCTTGCCTGATAAACCAAATAATATATACATGTTTTATTACTAGTTTTACTCATCTATAAGTCCATTCCTTTTCCATCATCCTTTCTTACTTTTATTTTTAAAAAAGCAGGCCTTATGCTTTGGTTTCTTTTAATTTTCCTCACCTGGATACAAATTATACTTTTAAAGGATACTTTCTTCATTAGTGATGTGCTCTGTATTGACTGTTAACAGTCAGAAATTGGATCTTATGATGAAAAGCTCCATGAAAGTGTCAGCTCAGTATTCAGCAGTGGTCAAAAATAAATTGAATATGAGGAACTGGAAAGAAAAGAGTAGAAAAAAAAATAGAAAATGCAATCATTTTGGTAGAAAAAGCTCTTATCCCAAAATCTAAAAAGAGTGTAACAGTACTGAAACATGTTCACAGAAAGTCACCAAGAATAATCAAAAATATAGAATGGCAGTCAAGAGAATTCATAAATAGCCCAGGACTATTCAGTCTGAAAAGTGACAATTTAGGGAAGGCTTTGACAGAAATCTGTCCTATCATAAGGGAAAAGGAATAGATAAAAAGAGACAGATGGTTCATTTTCTCCTCCAAAGTGAGAATGAGAGAATCACATGCTGTTAGCAGGTGCTAAGTTCAAGGGAGAAAAAAAAAAAAAAAAGGAGGTAGTTTTCTACATTATATATAAGTAGGTAACTCTCTCTGCCCAGGTCACCTTTTTTTTCAGTATTCTTTCCTTTATACAAAAAGACACTGCAAGCAGTATAGGAACCACTTGCAAGCACACAGTGATTTAATGGCTGGCTAGAGCACCCAATGGGGAGCAAAAATTACCATTCCTGTTCCCGCATGCCTTGTGATTGTCTCTGGATCAGCAGTCGTATGATGGTGGGAAGTGTCAGTCAGCCCTATTGTGCTCTGGCATGAATTGGTCTTTGGTGCTGCTGAAAAGCAGATTCTATACTTTTTCCATACATCTGAGTAGTTTAATGTCAGTATTTTTCTCCTGAATTTCTAAGTTACTAATTGTTGCCTCTCACTTCATTTAGTGTACTTTACTTTCATTACCTTGTAAAGAGTTAACTTACTTATCCCCTGACATCTGAAAAACAGGTTACTCTAAAACCAGGCTAAACCTCAGTGTTAAGTTAGAGGCAGCTGCATCCTCATGGGAAACACTTGGAAAGAATTTTGGTCAGGATATTTTAGATGATAAAAGCTTACAAGGTTTGAAAAAGGAAGTGGACACAAATAAAACACTTTAAGATATTAGACAGAAATACCAGAGACCTGATTCTATTAAAGGTCTGTTTCTGTTTCAAAAAGCTCCTGAGTAGTAAATCACTGTGGACTTCAGAGAGCATTCACAGCATGCGCCATCATTTTGATCTCCCTTAGAAATCTGCTTATCATCATTCATGGAAGTGGGACATGGGGCTTGGCCAGCCTTTGGTCTGGCTCAGCACAGCTACTATTGTGCTCTGAAAACATTTACTCTGCCATAACTGTATGGTCTGGATTTAGTCCTTTGATATGTTTTTAATACCTTTTTGCCAGAGGTTGCATATTTCTTCTGGCAAAATGCTTTTAAGAAGTGTTGTCCTTATATATATATATATATCATTTTACTTCCTATTAATCTGTTTTTACCATGATTTCCTGAGGGTTTTCTTTCAGAAGTTTCTTTTATATGAAGAGGATGTAGTATGGAGAAGAAGGAAAATTTTCAATCAGATTTTGAATGAGTGAAGTTTGAGACAAAATACAATATTTTAAGAGTGTTGATTTAGCTACTTCATTTAGAATCTTACATATTCTCCTCTTGGATATTTCAAAATGTGATAATTTTGGTATCTCACTATTTAACTATTTATTGTAACTCATTATTACAATTTCTCAGATGATGCATATTTAACCAACAATTTATGCTCCTCTTTTTTTTTCCTTGTAGTAACCTTAACATTAGCATTTCTGAGGCACCATCATGGACACATGACGATATAAAGCAAACCAAATAATATATCCTTTAATGTAAGCATGATCTTTTTGTTCACATAAATTGGGATAATTGCTATGGTTAATTAATTTACTTTATTTACCTTCAGTTTTCTTTAAGCTCTGGAACTTTTCTCTAGCAGCCTGATCTACTTTGTCAGTGCTATACATTATCTTCTTGATTCTCAAGCACATAAATTGTTCGTTTCTCAGTTGAAGATTTCCATGCTTGTTATGTCCATATCTTCACTACCAACCAGTCCCTTCACTTCATTCATCTTACTTTATTGTTTTTCAGTATTTGTAGAATTTACTATGAGAAAAACACATTATCCTTTTATCTATTGGTCTATATTTAGATCCATATTTATATGGTGAGAGGATTCTTTGATGTCTCCTATCTGAGGTTTATTGAATTATATCTTGTTTTGGAGACTGAAAATTTTGCTCTTAGAGGATGAATAATCTTAGACTGTTTTCTTTAATTCTCTTGTTAGATCCCCCCTAATATTTATAAAAGCAAAACCACATCAACAGCTTCAGCTATTTTTACATTGCGAAGTCAAATACCTGTGCATGTTCCGTATCTGCCTAAACAGAAATTATCCTATTTTTATAGAACTGATTTCAAAGGTTTCTGAAAATCCTCTCACTGCCTCACATTACTTCTGCAAGTGTGTTTTAACACAGTTCCATGTCAGCTTGTTTACCAAACCCTGGAAGCCTTCCAGAGCGTACTATTGTCAAGACTATATGTCAATATTGAAAGATCAAATTTTGCATCCTTTCTTTCCCCTGCTTGTCATGGGCACTTCATTGACAACATAAACCCAGTAGAAACCTTGTGAGGTTCATGGCTTTCATATGCATTTAGAGCTGACTGTGCTCAAGCATATAAAGTAATCTTAACTGTGCATATCAAAGGACTTCTAAAGAAAGACTACTTTTGGTCTCCTCTCCACACTGCCCTAAGACAGACCTCCAAAGAGTAATTTTTTCCTTCCATTACCTCCTGAGCTCATGAAATAAGGGCTAGAAAGATACAGTAATTTCTGACTAAAATCTCTGTACCTCTTGTGTGGGAATAGTGATGTCTCTCCTGTCAATTGACCCCAATCTTTATATTGGGCAGGACATTCTATGGTATGAAATATGACTTTGGCCAGTTTGGGTCAACTGTTCTGGATGTGCCTCCTCCAGATTGTCGTGCCCCTCCTCGCTGACAGAGCTTGAGACACAAAAGAGTCCTTGGCTTAGGGTAAGCACTGATGGGCAACAACCAAAACATCAGTGTCTTGTCAACATTATTGTCCCACTAAGCCCAAAACACAGCGCTGTGCTAGCTACTAAGAAGGGAATTAATCTTATCCCAGACAAAACCAGGACACCCTCTCAGCATGGTGTTAAGAAAGCAAAAACGTCTACAAGGACCCTAGGGCATGAGATAATCTACTGCTTGAGTAGCTTAGTCTAGAATGAAGTGAGCTTGGCCTCAGTTTAATCTTAAAGCACAGACTGGAGGGAACAATTGTATAACTGCCACGTTACAAATTTTACTAGTCATGTTGATTTGGTATTTTTTGTGCCAAAGGGGAACATTGCTTGCAGAAAAAAACAGCCTCAACTAAACAAATGGAAGGCAATTGCTCAAAAAACCCCCAAAAACCCATCACTGGAAAGCTCCAAGTGGGTGACTCTATTCTCCTCATCAACTGAGCATTTTCATTTCACCTTTTATGGCTGTCATGCTTCATTATTCTTCATGTTTGGTAATAAATTTTATGGTATTGTCAAAGTGATACTGATCACTCCCTTGAAATGTTCTTAATTTCAAAATGTGCTGTGCTGTGCTATTAGAACCTTGCTTCGATGTCTAAGGCACCTGTCTTTTTTTATAGGTCAGCTGGTGTGAATCCCATCACTGGTAATGGAGAGAACTACATTAAGATAAAGGTGATTGTATGAAAGCATTAGTTTTTAGTAGAATAAAGATCATTCATTTTGCAAAGTTTACACTAGATGAATATGCATGCGCATCTAGTAGAAATCATGCAAGTTCAAATAATTTAAAGCAATTATACTTTTCCCTAGTAATATTTTTTTAACAAAAAGAAATTGAACTTGAGACAAAATTTACTTAAGAGATTTTATACCTTAAAATAAGCCTCTGTGTTCTTTATTTTTAGCTTCAATGTCAATACTTTTACTTTAGAAATTATATTTACATATTAAAAATTCATAGTTAATATGAATCTTGATTACATATTGTTCGAAGTCAGAAGGTAATGAAACCTATCCTTGATATAAATACCAACNGAGTTTTATCTCCTTTATCTGTTGGTTTTTTAGTTGATTCTTATAAAGAAATACATCATATATTTTTCAAAGCCATGCAATTTACTGCTGAGTAGAATAAAAAGCAGCATGGATGCCAAAGCATATTCAATAATGGATGTCATGTGTTAAGGCTGGCCAACACCCACCAAAGCCACTCTCACTCCTTTCCACAAAATGGGCAGAGAAGAGAAAATTTAAGGAAGGGTTCATGA
>VZTR01022347.1:197015-257618 GCA_013400775.1 Chaetops frenatus | reverse complement strand
TGGCACCACTGAGAAGAGCCTGGAAACACCCTCTCGACACTCTCCCTTCAGGCATTCATAGACATTGATGAGGTCCCCTCCCAGCTGTCTCCTCTCAAGGCTGAAGAGGCCTAGCTCCCTGAGCCTTTCCTTGTAAGAGAGATGCTCCATTCTCTTAATCATATCTGTCATCCTGTAAAAATGGCTCCAAAATTAAACACACTTTTGCCTCAGACTTCTTTAAAGACAATAGTGTTGTCACAGAATGGAAAAAGGTAGGATGGTAAATGAGAAAAATTTATCCCTTTACTCAGCAAATGATAAAATAACATTATTCCTCAGCTGATCACATTTATCGTAGCAGCACAGGTAATCACCTACTGTGGAATGAAGACGACTAGCAGAGACTGTTAGAAGAGCTTCCTCTTCTCTCCAAACAAATCCCACCAGTGCTCCATATTGGCAAAAGCTAGTGGAAGCAGAGGTAAGGAAGGCACAGCCCAGGAAAGAACACAGTAATTTATTTTTTTTTAATGAGAAGTGCTGTACACAATCAATGGAATAGTGTAGACCACAAATGAATAATAAAGATAAGCAATATTGGGACAGTAAAGGCCAGAAACCTTAATTGTTAATGATTCTGAGGCTCTGACATAAAACCAATTTGATTTCTGCATTACTCACTCAACAACAAAAGTTGATCCGTCAGAATCAGTTCTTGTACAAGATTAGGAGGCTGAGGAAGTGAGTGAGAAGTGAGGAATTATATTATTTAAATATAATGCGGGTTGCTTTCCTGTTTGGCACTGAACCTCAAAGCTGATTCATATCCATGTTGCCATACTGTTTTCGAAAAGTAAAAGATCTGGTCTCAGAACACGTTCCAGATGCAATGTGGGCGGATAAGACTAATATATTGCATTTAATAGTAATCATCCTAAATACTGAAGGAATTAATTAATGTTGCATCATCATAACCATGTCTAAGGGCACTCAAAGGAGATCAAAGCCATCATGTTTTGGTAATATATAGACAGAAGTAATAATATTCCCATTTTACAAATGGAAAATAGACATAGAGTCTAAGTCTTTTGTAGATGTTTGCAAAAAAACCCCTACATTAAAATTTCTTAAAATTTAAAAACTCAAGTTCAAATCTTTGATTTGAAGATAAGATTATCCACACCTTCAATTATGACTAACTACTGGCAAAATATTTGTTTCGCAATTTCTTTTTACTTTTTCCCTAATGAGATGAGGTGTTTTGGATTAAACCAAATACACATCTCATCTTCATATAATTTTATTCTAACTCTTACCCAAGTCAGATAGTAGTGGTGGAGTGGTGGCGAATGTGAAGCTTTGGGTGTGGTAACATAAAGGTCATGGCCAACTGCAAGGTCCTGCATATGGGTCAGGGCAATCTCAAGCACAAATAGAGGCTTGGGAGGAGAANTGCAAAAAAACCCCTACATTAAAATTTCTTAAAATTTAAAAACTCAAGTTCAAATCTTTGATTTGAAGATAAGATTATCCACACCTTCAATTATGACTAACTACTGGCAAAATATTTGTTTCGCAATTTCTTTTTACTTTTTCCCTAATGAGATGAGGTGTTTTGGATTAAACCAAATACACATCTCATCTTCATATAATTTTATTCTAACTCTTACCCAAGTCAGATAGTAGTGGTGGAGTGGTGGCGAATGTGAAGCTTTGGGTGTGGTAACATAAAGGTCATGGCCAACTGCAAGGTCCTGCATATGGGTCAGGGCAATCTCAAGCACAAATAGAGGCTTGGGAGGAGAATGGATTGAAAGCAACCCTGAAGAGAAAGACTCAGGGATGTTGGCTGAAGAGAAGCTTAATAAGACTGGGCAATATGTGCTTGCAGCCCAGAAAATCAACCATATCTTGGGCTGAATCAAAAGTAGCGTGGCCACCAGGTTGAGGGAAGTGATTCTGCCCCTCTACTCTGCTTTCATGGGACCTCAGCTGGAGCACTGCATCCAGCTCTGAGGCCCTTAACATAAGGAAAATGTGGACTTCTTGGAGCAAGTCCAAAGGAAGCCCGTGAAGATGATCAGAGGGCTGGAGCAACTCTCCTACAAAGAAGATGAGAAAGTTGGGGTTGTTCATCCTGGAGAAGAGGAGGCTCTGGAGAGTTTTCAGCACCTAAAGGGGGCTACAAGAGATCTGGACATGGACTTTTTACAAGGGCATGTAGTGACAGGACAGTGGCAAGTGGTTTTAAACTGAAAGATATAAGGTTTCAGTTAGATATTAGGAAGAAATTATTTTACTTTGAGGGTCGTGAGGCACTGGCACAGGTTGTCCAGAGAGGTTGTGGATGCCCCATCCTTGGAAGTGTTCCAGGTCAGGATGGATGGGGCTCTGACCAACTTTGTCTACTGGGAAGCGTCCCTGCCCACAGCAGTGGAGTTTGGAACTGGATGATCTTTAGGGCCCCTTCCAACCCAAACCATTCTATGATTTTATGACTTGAATAAAACAGTTTCACTCTCTAAGAAGGTGTTATTTTTATAGTCATATTAAACATGTATTAATTGTGGGCCCCAATATGCCCTATGGAAGTAGTAGATGAGTCCTTTTTCCTATCAATGAAATACATACTATTACTGCACTCACCTTATCTGTCACAGTATAGAAAATATCTTCCTGAAATACAATACAAGCCAATGGCAATCATTATATATAACTAAATAATAACTATATATCATCAGAAAGTTGCATCTGAAACAACTCAGCTTCTCAGATATTTGAACACCTACCAGGTTCTTGATGCAGTCTGAACTGAGCTCCCGTGGCAAAATGTGATGTTGGTCACAGTAGGCCTGGTATCTGGCCAAAAATAGTTTGGAGGGTTTTCTTCAGCTAAACATTTTTCTGTAAAAATGAGTATATCAGTGTTAATAGTAAATTTCTTCACCTAATCATCTTCCATTTCTTGTCCTCAGCTCATCAACCAGTCTACAGCACAAAATTGTCTTCAAATGAAATGCTTGGTTGTTTGCAATAGAGTGGCAATAGAGGGGTGCACAATGGGGGGTGTCACACATGCTGCTGCTGCTGCTGCTGAAAGGAAAGAGTTGAAATGTGCATGCTGCACACACCTGCGCTCCAGCAGCCTCCACCTCCTCCCTCCCACAGGATGGGCAATCTTTGGTGGAAGTTGAATGGAAAGAGATGAGAGCTAAGAGAAGATTGATTAAGGGCAACTGTTGTCAGGAGCACAAACAACACTGAGAAGTGGGGATGAAGGGCCTTGGAGGTACAAACTGACTCGTTTTAGCTCTGGCTGTAAAGCATATTTTGTTCTCCTCAAACCACCAGAGGAGCTGTCAGGAATTGACATTCCCAGCCTCTTTGAACCAGACAGCAAGACATTGACTAAAGCAATCTGGACAACTTTGTTTGTGTTAAAAGTGGTATTTTGAGCATGGCTCTCTGAGATTAGTGGAACAATGAGGCTTACAGGGACAATACAAAATCTAAAACAGTCATACTGTTTGGAAATGTGTGATTATTTTAACACAGAAAATGCTTATTTATGAACAAGCAAAAAAAAGTTTGTTGTGCAACAAAGCTGAACACTACTTACCCACTGGATCAACATTCACAGTATGAAGTTGATATCCTTCTTCCATGGTTCGATTATTACTTATGAGCTTCTGTCGAATGTCTTCCTCTTCTAAATTGATGTTGTTGGTAGAATTATAAACCAGAAGAGCAAAAGCACTAAAACTGCAAGGAAAATTATCCGACTGTTTCAGTCAGAACAACAGAGGCCAAATGTGTGGAAATAAGAATATCTGACAAACTCTGGTTTTCTGAGGACAGAACAGTGTCACCAGAACAGTGTTGTTCATTATCTGTAAATTAATATTTTTGTATATATAGGGCCATGACAAGAAACTCTGGTTGGGAAATTTAATCTTCTAGTTACCTTTAAAGAAGCATCTCATCAAAAGAGCTAAGAAATGTTTTCACAAGAGTTCAGACGATGAGACCATAGAGTTGTGAGTTCTAAATGGGCCCTAATTAATTTAAAAATTCTGGTTGCTTATGGCTTAGGGACTTAAGAGCTGATTCATCCCACCTCCCAAAACTTGTCAGGGTGGGACAAGTCATTCTCCAGAGGATCCACCTCTAAACTGACTCTACACTGAGAGAAAGACTAGGAGATTAACAAAGAACAGATGCCTAACATTTAAACCTCTTAAGTTTTTATGGAGAGAAAAACACCCTGACATACTTCTGAAGCTTTTAGTCATAATTAGGAAAGTCGAGTTCCTCAGATGAGTAATTGAAGTTCGAGCACTAAGAGCTGTTCTGTACTGTAGCCCACTGCTACTTTCTTGGGCATAAGAAGTGCCCAAGCCTTTTTCCTGTGAAAAAAATAAAACAGTCCCCACCCTTGTCCAAAAACATAGCTTTTCTGGAAGGGAAACCATGAACAGCAAACCAGTTCTAGCAGGACACAGGAAGTAAGCCCAGAGTGAAAGGCCCAGAAATTTCCTCCTGGGACAAAAGGAAAACACATGTTGGAGATGAGAATATGTTGGTACCCAAGAGCATTGCTTGGCTCTGGCTAGTAGGAGGTAAGCCACTAAAGCATGGAACATTGGATGTCCACGGGAACAAAATCTGGAAAAAAAGAAAAAGCAAACCTGCTTTGGGCTGTCTTCATCTTAGTCCTGCCCTTGGATACCCATCAGCCTGAATAAAGACAGACCTTTGGAGTGTGTGAGCTGTTCCTGGCAGCCTGGGGAGTGATGGCACTGCCAGCACACATACAGTCAGCAAGGCACACACCCATCAGGGGTGCTTTCACCTGTGGCCCCCCATGCTAAAGGGGCTAAAGGGGCTTGTGCTAAGTGAGCTACAGGGGCTTGTGGTCTAAGGAATAAGCGCAGTAGAAAAAAAATCTGTAGGGGTGCTGAAGAGGGCTAGTGTTTTCAGGTACTCCATCCTAGACAAACCAGGACTTCAATTAAAAAAAACTTTTTAGAAAGACATCCCCATGATGACAGCTCAGAACTGCACTTTCCAGATGTGCCTAATTTTCTTGACATATTCACTGTTTTACTGGTTACATGTTGCTGGAGAAGAAAGATAAAAATGTGACCACCTGCAGGCTTGGGTTTCTCTTTTCCCAGTGGGTCTATTTTGCAGAGAAATTCCAGGTATCTCTGGCCAGGTTGCTCCTTCCCTGCTCCCACAGATACTGAGTTCCTCCTAACATTCCTTTGGTCTCTGTGGAGTTTTTAACATGTATATGGCAAAGAGTCGGGTGGATATGCATTAACAGGCTTTTGCTATTTGCCTCAGATATATTACAAGCACAAATTTATTACAGCATTTATTTTTAGCAGAAGTATGGAAATTGCCTATGGGATTGCCAATTCCTTCAGTCCTCCAGTACTTCAGCCCCAGAGTCTCCTGGCATTTAACCATCTTTCCTAAAAGATTCTGGCTTCATTCATCTATTCCCTTTACTTCAGAAGCGGAAAACCTAAAATACTGATGCCACTCCCTACCTCAGCACTCTGGCTGCAGAACAGACATTCTGAACAGTCACCGCTACTGCTTAGCTGCCTGTTTCAGGATTCCCAGCTAACCAAAATGATATTTAGCATCCATACCTCTGAGGAAGGATAACCCCAACAAAATAGAAGGGATAATGATAGATGAGGTAAAACTGGTTGCAGTTACATTGAAAAATTACGGAGAAAAGTACTGATTATGAAGCACTGATAAAAATAATTTCTTACAGCAATCTGTTGTTTTCTGAGAAACTCTTAGAGCAGAAGTCATGCATACTGTATAATAAAAGCCTACTCCATATTATGATGAAAACAATTTCCGCAAACTTTTCAGAATGACTCATGCTAGCTTCCCAGAGTAAATAAATACCTTTTAACTCGACAGCTGACGCAATATGAAGTTGAGTGCTTCCTTCTACTTTTGTCACACTCAGATCCCAGAAAGAAAACATTATAACGGTGAAGACCAAATTCTCATTTTGGGAAACAGCAGGCCTGCACTCAAATAAATGGCAGTGCTGCCATGCTCTGCTGGTGCCACCAGATTTGCTACACCCAACATTAAATCTTTTACTATGTGACATATAAAGGCAAATAGATTCTCACAGCAGTAATCGATTACAAATTACACATCATCTACAGTAACCTGTACTGCCAACATTACTGCCATCGATATAATAAAAAAAATGGACTGTAGTGTAGGTAAACACAACAGGGATTAGTATATTGGTCTTTACTTTGACTGAAATGGAGACAGCTGGAGCAAGCAGAAAAGCTTGGGAAGACCAGTGTTTATCCCACTTTGTCCCGGTCTGTCGAGCTAAGCTGGCTCAGAGAGAGGAATTTACGAAGCTGCATCCTGATCAGAGGCACAGGAGGAGGTGGTGGAGCCTGCGCTGCCACGGCCCAGACCACAAAGCCAGCTTTCTTCTCTGGCAGCGTGACTCAGAGCTATTCCAGGACAGTGTGCCTACACACGGGCTGTGGCCGCGCTGCTGCGCCGTGCGAGGAGCCCGAAGGAAGATTAACAAACCACGCGAACCCTGCAGCACAGACCGCCTTGCACCTGGAGACATGGGCTTGGTCATTAGCCATGCACATTTCTCCTTCCTGTTCTACTAGACAGGCTGAACTAATATGGAATTACTGTAGCTGTCAAACTGTTTCACAAATCACTATTCATTTATTTTGTAGTCAGTATTACTTGATTTGAAGAATACAAAGAACTATTTTTAAAGAAGCTAAATATTTAGGGAATCTAAATTTCCACTAAAAGTCACTGGGAATTTCAGTGCTGACCACCCTGGCATATAGTAAATAGTTTTCAAGTGTCAACATTAGAGTTCTTACTAATCTTACAGTTATGTTGTCTCTGAAGATAAGCAGTGATGGGTACCTATAACTGACGACTGGCAGCACAGGTGGGCCCACAGAGTCACCTGTGAACAGTTTTAACTACTGCCCATTAACTGGACAGACAAAAAAAAGAGCTCACTCTTCCATAAGTCACTCAATGAAGACGCAATACAAAGAGCAGACAAAATGTTAGAAAACACAGAATAAGACAGAAATAAGTATGAAAGCAGAGGGAAATTAAAATCAATCCACAGAAGCATCTGAGTTGTGAATAATCTTTTACATGAGGTGATTTTGACTGCAATACGTTAAAATGTTCAAAACAGAGAGCAAAAAAAAAGACATAACAGATACTTTCAAAGAAATGTCAAGGACAGAGTTTCCTTTCCCCAGAGAAGGTGATGTTATAGTTAGAATATGCAGCTACTTTTTGGACTAGAAAAAATAAAAGCATCCTAAGTCTTCCTTTTAAGTTAATGACCATTGTAGCAGAGCAATTTTGCAAGTACCTTGGTCATGTTTTGTGTCTGTGTTGTACTTGTGTCTCTGGGTCTTGCTCCACCTTACAGATCTGGTGTGGGAATACAATCAACTGGATTTTCAACAGAAAGCACTTATAATAACTTGGTGTGAAGGCTATTCGTTACTAGAGAATGTTGCAAAGAGTCAAATCAGAAAGGATTGGAATCCCTCACATGGAACAGCTGGTCTTTGCTGAAATGAGTTTTCGGTTACACTTGCACCACATTCTGGAGCAACAAAGAAAACCCCCATTACCTACTCTCCAATACACTGCTTTTCTAAGAACAGTAGCTAACAATGTCGGACCTACACTTAATCTAGTTAAAGTCAGTGGAAAGACAAAGGAAGTCATTGGATGCTGGAAAAGAGCAGGAAGCTTCAGCAGGAGACTAAGAAGGGCTCATCCTTCAGTAATACAAAAGGAAATCCCAAATTCTTGTATCCGTGATGAAGGCTTTCCTTACAGGTCATGGACACAAGATGCCAGCAGGGCACTGTGGAGAAACCTGAGGATTTTAACTAGGTGCTTTTTTGGTTGGTTTTTCACACAGAAATATTACACATAATGTACATGTTGTGAGGCATTTAAAAATATTTCTAAGCCCTGGTAATGGCTGTCCCTTACTACCTTCAGTAACACTGAAGTTGAAATTGTGGGTAATAGAGGTGGGCCAGGTCCAAGTCCTTCCTAAAATCTCACTGATAGAAACCCAGAAAATTTTTGAAATAGGAACATCACAGATATGTTCATTTACAACAAGAATAGCATAATTATTTCATAAAAAATAATTTGGAGTAATCTACAAAGAATATAAAAAGCCTAACACTTTACTTACAACTAGAAAAGCAAAACTGTGTTGTTCTAGTGTTGCTAACTCTTGTCTGAAACTATTACACAATCTAATTAACATTTTATCCAAGTGCATTAAATTTTCCATTAAGCAAAATAACACCCCAGAACACAGCATGCAGGAGCCTGAATATGCCTCACTGACACTGGTGGCAAAACTCCCACAGACTTCAAAAGAGCAGGACTAGACATGGGTAGTTCTGATTTCCTGCTTTCCTCTCCATTTTCATTCCCAAGACAAGGGATTTCTGTTCAGATTTAGTAGTTTTTATGCAGATGGCTACCCCTGTGGTTTTAAATTTGGATGAGATGTTTAACAGTACTAACATTAATATTGTTTCCCATAGAAGGAGCAACCCAACACTGGAAATAGGCCAAAATTATGACAACCAAGCAGTGGAAGTTGGAACAAGGATAAACTCATTATATGTTAAGTGGAGAAAAATTAATAAATTAATTGGGACTTGAATTGTCAAAATTGCTTGCAAAATAAGAGAAGAAAGGAGAAGAAAGGGAGCTGAACTCTTTACTAAAGACCAATTTCCCTACTGTGAGGCAGCCCTATGTAGTCATCTGACAAAACCTAGGATCAGTAGGACTTTTTTAAGAAAAGCAGCAGTCGGAGTCACAGAAAGTTTTGACAAAGCTGCAGAGTCATAAAAGGCAAAGAATTAATGAAAGAAATAAACACATTTATAGTTTATCCACAAAACTGGTTCACTTTCAAAGGTTTGTGCAAAAATAATGGGGACAAAGAAAGAGCTATATCCATAGCCCAGGCTGAACTCCTGCCTATTTTGAACAGCTGCCCTCTCATTAAGAGGCGGAAACAGTACAACCAGAGGAAAAATTGATCACTGACATAAAGTCAAATATAGCTGTGATAAAATTCTGTCTATTAAAGTAGTTAATAATCTACCAAAGTATTAGCTTGATATATACTGCTGTCATCCAGAGATGTCACAGTATTAAAGGTGCTGATAATAAGATGCACTTTGGGACTTGGCACTCTGTCTCTCATCACTGGGTACATAAACGCCTAATGAGCACAGAGTACTTTGGATTTCTGCAGCTCATACAGCACAGCAATGAAAGAGCAACAATCCACTTCAATAATTTTGATTTGTTTTGCTCTTCTCCAGAATGCAGTAGTTTAAAATATTTTTTTGGAAAACACCTATTTTTAATGTGACAAAAAAAGCCAGCTTCCTACCTCCCACTTTCAGCTACTATTTCTTCTCTGAATCATTCTCTTTAATGATTAATCCTCTTTCACATGCAAGAAGACCAGGTGGGGAGAGTGACAACTGAAGTTCCTTGATGCGGTAGCAGTGTGGTAAATAAGGGTAGAGCAAAGCAAAATGCATAGAACAAGCTTGGGGATGTTATTTTGTTGGTTTTTGGGGTTTTTTTAACTGCTGTATAAAATACTAATCCAAAAGGAATGCAGAAAAAGTATGATCTGAATTACAAGAATATTAGGTGATGTAAAGAGAGGAAAAACCTTCTCAAAAAACAGTTTTAAGAATTATTATACTGCCTTGGAAATAAGAAGGCTATGATCTTGTGGAAAATTCAGAGAAGAGAAATAAGGCTTAGTGAGCAAAGACTTAAGACTAATATGTCCACTTCTGTAAGGACATGATACTTCTGTGTTAGGTCTTAAATTTTAACTTTGGAGTGTATTTCTGTTTATATGAACATGAAGGTAAATAGATAAGAAGTACTTAAAAAATAAGGGAAATAGTAGAATGTCTAAGACTGCAACAGACTTATCCTTGACTAACCAAAATGAATAAATAAGAAAATATTTGGGCAATCATTTACAGAAATAATTTATAGGAACACTAAATTAATAGTAACTGCATGAAATCACACTGTGAGCAAGTTACATACAAGAATTCAGCCATAACATTTCAGTGCATCACCTGGGCAGTCAGGAATTATCGTTACTTCCATCAGGTATTTAGAACTTCTAACCTCTAAACTGCTAATTTTTTATACTCTCAAATGTTACCCTAGCGTCCTGTAGGACTTCCTAAGAATCCTATCCAGGAAAAATCCAAGGAGAGTCTAACAAAGAATCTTGACAGCAATAATCCAGAAGCAGTAGGAAGAAAGTTTTGCCTTATGGATCTTCAGAAATTCAACAGGTTTCTTCCCCACAAAATTCAGAAAGAGATGTGTGAACCTCAAACAAGTAACAAACTGATGACTAAACCCAGGAACACTGAAGACTTCTGGGAAGCTTATCCATTTTTGGTTTCAGAAGGGAGGGATGTACAAGCATAGATAAATATGCAGAAACCTAAGACCTAAAGATGCTTCAACCAATTTTTCTCAAATGTTTCTTCTGTAAGAGGTAAATGATGCATGAAAATGTATTCAAGACATGAAAGCTATATGAAGAAAGGCAGAAAATCATGTGTGTATTTATTTCTATACATGTGTATGTACATATGCAGTGTGTAAAAATTGTAATTTTTGTTAGTCACGTATCATGTAGCTCACTTAAATTTTTAATTATCCTTGCATTACCCCATCTGGATTTCTGTGTTGAACAGGATCTTGATTTGTCTTTTTCTTTTGTTTTTTTTTTTTTCTAAGAAAACATTCACAGCATGACACTCCTGATTATTTGGAGAACATTAAAATTTGGTGTGACATGATCAGCATTTCTACTAAATTATTCAGAATGATGAAAAAATGCCATCTGATCTTGACAGAAAGTGCATTACAACCCATGAGAAGACTAGCTTCTCATTAGACCAGGCCTCCCTTGAAAAATGACATATTATGAACACGTAATTCCAGTGCCTCTGAAATTACATATAACAAACAATAGAAATAGAGATGGGGTTACTCCCCCGTAAGAGCAATACATTATGAGAAGTAACTCAGTGGCATATTCACTGTATGTCAAAAAGGGAGGGAGAGGAAAGGGAAGGCAAAGGGCAATTACTAAAATAGTTTCTGCCTCTTCAACTTTTTTTGAGTAGACTAGGGAGAAGAAAAAAACACCCAGAGGGCAGGATGGGAAGGTGAGACGAGAAGAAATCAGGTGTGTGGCTCAGCTGCTAGGCTCAGAAAAAGACACAGGAATAAGGATGAGGAAAGCTTTACATTCCTCAGCAGTCTCGGATTATTGGTAAGACTTGAGGCATGGTCTCCACTTGAAAGGCCTTGCTGGCGTAACTGTATCATTTAGAAGTGTGAAAAAAAATTCTACCCACATCACTACTCCCTACAGTAAATGTAGGTCAAGCATCAAAATAGCCCATTCAGAGACTGGGCTTACAGTGTACCAGTTAAATGGTTTCACCAATAAAAGCTGTCTTTCTGCTGTGGCTATGTGGGAAGGAGATACTACCTTTCTACAGATCTTTTCATGTCTAGGCAAACTCTTGGAAACTGGAAGCACCACTAACTACTTCCTGATGGTAAGTTGGGAATATTGGGCTATCTCTGACATTAAAAAGCCCAACTTTTACTGCCATTATCATGGCAGTTCTCAAGAGTCAGCACTTAAAAGTCTTTTCTTACAGGACTTTTGCCTACACTGTGAACAGATACATCCCATACCCACTTACTGCCCCACCCTCACAAGACTAATTATGTTTTGGTTTCCTCTCCTTAATTTGGTCCTAAGATTCCCTCCCTCCCCAGACACCCCTCAGAAATCAGCCTGCTGCTTTTAAAGAAGCCCGTGGAGGCCAGATTTTCAGGGGAGGTGACCCATCTAACTTTTTTTGGCTGCCTTTGAGGTTGTTCCAACTCCAGCGCCTCCAAGCCCAGCAGAAGTCAGGAAATGAGAGCATATGGTAAATAGTTTAACTCACACTCGTTTAGCTTTCAATTCTAACATGATTTTTCAGTGTTTTCCATCTAGTAGGATGTCTATTAACTCAAAAATCTCTGGTTCAAGAGAACAAATGCAGAGATAGTAGACAGATCCCAGTGTACCAAAGCTTGTTGCTAAAGAACGCTGGGTGTGTCGCACAACTTCAATATCCTGTATCTATTCTGTTTTGTGACAGACGAAATCTGAGCTCTGAAAAAATTATGTTACCGTTTAAGGCTCAATAGGTTTAAACCAAAACAAACATGATAACCAGTATCAGGTTTCTAAGTACATTCAGAACACTGAGATTGCCAGCAATCATATATTTACAGACTTGCAGCATATGCCAAATAACAGGCAATGAATCCAATAATAGACAATAAAGCCTGTCGTAAAGCCACTTGCAATAGCAGCTGCTGCCTCTATTGAGAAAAATGTCTTTCAAAATTTTACCTTTTAATACTTCTTTTTTGTCTTGATGCCTCTCTTATGGAGGTAGGGTGGATGCTGTGAAAGAAACAGACATTAATTAGGATGGATTAATTCTCCAAAGGAATACAGCATAAATATCTTCCTCCTTAATTTACCTGATATTGACCACATACACAGTGTAATTCCAATTCTGGAAAGTACGGTTCAGCTGAAAAACAGAAAGACATTGATCAGATGAATGGTGAGGTGTTAACGGGGTTCTTTGTTGCTTAAGGGGGTGTTAGAATGTCGCCCTTCTGCCTCTTGAGAAATCCCCTCCAGTTTTGCAAAGCAAAGAGAACATTCACTTTTCAGTGAGGTGATTGTTGTACAATGGTAGTGAGAGATGTGGCTTTTTTGTGGGCAGAAGGAAATCTGTACAAGGTCATGACAGAGTGAATAGGTGAGTGCACAGGATGCTGACCTTTTCCTTTCCTCCCTCTTTTCCACATCCTCAGTTCTCAGATACACTTTGATTAGAATAGATTTACTAAAAAAGCTACTGGCTAAATTTTCATCTGAAAGTCTTCAAACTTAAGATGATCTTCCTTTCAGACCTTTGCACTCTTTATTCTGAGTGTTCAACAGCTCCTCATTTTTTTCCCCGAGAGACACCTTTGCATACTCTGCTAGAACCAAGTGATACCTTTTAATTTCTTTGGCTCAGGCATCCATGTACTTTGCCTGGCTACTGCTGATAAGGGAACAACCTTGGCAGGTGTGGCTGACTGCAATTCTGGTTTAGAGTTGACTATATGTATACTTTTTTTTTCTGGTTTATAGATTCCTTAGCTTCTGATAGGTGAAACCTCCAGGTTTATTAAAAGAAAAATGAAGAACAGTTGCCATATTTCATGATATCATATTTTCACGTAAGTAGTTGGTATAAAGGTTTTACAAATTGTGTGAGTGTGACAATGAACTGTCAAAAAGGACAGAGAACATCTTTAGGAAGAACTTTTAGAGGCAAGAAGTTCAAGAATCCCTCACCCAGAGAGGAGCTTATTTCTGGGCTGAAAAACCAGGGGCTACTAGAAACCTCAGCAACTGACCTATGCCAGAAACCTTCTGAAGTAGAGAACATTAAGATAAATTGGAAAAGTTTATTGCCTCACACAAATCAACACTGCTGGGTGTTTCTATTATTTCTGCCACAATATAGCTTCAAAACCATATCAGCACTTGGGGAGAAAATTTTTGTCCTGTATAGTGATGTTGGAAGTCAGACATTTACCTCTTTTGGTGGACAATTCTGATTTCTCCATACTTTCCAAAATCTCACCTACTATCTATATTTCTTAAGAAGCCAGCTGGTATAGCGCTGACATTTTAAAATTTTATCCATAGTGCTGAAGAGCCCCAGCTAGACATGAATGCATTACTGCACAAATCAATAAAAGAAAGAGATTTGAAGAACATATGTGAAGAGTTTTTTTGGTAGTCTCTTTATTTATTTATTTGTTTTATTTAAATTTATTTCCAACTGATAACAGCAATGGGCCAGATCCATATATGTAATGACACAGGAAAGAAACTTACCCATTCTGCAACGACATCATGTACTTTCGACACCGAGTTGGTGTTGGAACTAGAGACAATTATAGATATCCGGTAGAATAGCCCACCTGTCCATTAAAAACAGCATTTTTAACGTTAGAAACTGAGCAAATTTACCTTTTTAATAATGAGACTTTAATTTCATGCTTAATATAAAAATGTGCTGAACACCAGATGCAAGGCCACCTCATGCTCTTGTTGGTATTTAAAGTCTAAAGTGAATAAGTCATGCAGGTTTGGGCCCATTCTCACTAGTCCTGTTGATTCTGACATGAATTCCCTCCCTCTCCATATTTTCAGAGGCACTTGAAATGTGACATGGAAACTCACAGACAACATACACCAAAACAGTATTTTGCAGATGCCTCTAAATCAAGATCATGACAGTGTCAGGAATTTAAAACATTATTATAATTAATGAAGTCTGTAAACACAGATAAATTCTGCTCCTAGGCACATTGTTATAATATTGTTATATGTTCCAGAATTGCACCACTGCATATTAGAGTATAAATATTGTGAGAGCAAATAAAGCTCATCAATTAAAAGTAGCAAGGTAACTGAGGACAGAATTAGGTGTGAGAAGGGATATGGAGCTCTTGTTTCCACAGTACAGTCTTGCTCTCAGGCATGGCAATGGCCAGAATGTAGAAGAACCCCCATTAGCTTTACAAAACTGGCAGGAGAACAAACCATCTTTCAGTCACAAAATGTGTAACACTTGGCTTGGTGCAATTTTATATTCAGAAAACTGTTTTGAAATGGCACTGGGTAAATATAAATTCTCTTTAAGCTCATGAGTGGGTAGGCAGCATTACAAGATTTCACATCTAATAAATAACATCAAATCATTTCACAGTTATGCTCTGTGTTAAAAGTCTGTACTTTCCACAAGTCTATTTTTTTCATTAAGCTACTAAACATTCTGTAAGCTCTAGTTGGGTAAAATTTCCCAGGATGTGGGGGAGGTTTAAGAACTTCTGGATCAATTCACTTGCATGTATGTGCATGTGTGGCACTGCTTGGTTTTTGGCTGTTACCAAGGCTGTAGGTCTTGATCACAAATACGTGCATTTATACAATCTTATGTAAATCTTACAGAGATGCTACACAGGACAGAGCAGGACATGACAATAATTATACAGAAATCCCTTTCTGTCTCTGATTGGAAAGGAGCTGCTCTACCTTTCAAAATCTAAATAAAAGACCTTTTATTCAAAGTGGAACAAATGTCATAATTTTAGAACTTCATAGATAATTATTCTACAAGAGCCTGAAATAGAGGCATCTGGGAAAAAAAATCTGAAGTCACTGTTTTCCAACTTCAGTGTGCATGCATTGGTTACTATTCATGAAATGGTTGGAATATTGTTCTTTGTTTACAATATGGAATTAATTATATGAATATTGAGATTGGTAAAAAAATTCCTTTCTGATAAAACGCTAAACAAGATGGTTTCCTAGATACCTTCTCTGGTAAGCAATGATTAAATTTTTGATATGAGCAGAATGAACTTCGTTTTGATTTACTGTCTTTTTTAACTCTCCTGAGGAGGCACACAAATTTGGTGCATAGTTTAATCTGAAAATGTACATTAGTTTATTATTACTGTGATAGATTCAAATTAAAAAAAAAAAAAAAGGATTAAAAAAATTAAGTCTTTGGAAGTAGAAATTTGGACTTTGGGCAAATTGAAGACACTTGCAAGGCTTGGGTGTCCTTTATATGTGTATACCTCTGTATAAACACATATTCAGTTTTAAATCTATAATGCACCTTTTATATATCCCATACAGATACACAGATATAGATAGTGTGCATTATATATATTCTCACAAATTTATATATAATTATATTTCTAATTATAATATTATTTAGATAATTACATATAGTGACAAAATCACCATAATACAGGAATTTGCAAAGTATTTTAAAAATCATACACACTAACTACAAACTACACCAGATGGTTACCCAAAGAATATTTCAATGAGGCAGGAAAAAAAAAAACAAACCAAGAACTAATCTAAATTTTAANTTTAAAATACTCTCAGGAGACTGCAGTGGCAGATACTAAAAACTAAAACTTATTTATCCCTCCTCAAATTGAACAGTTGAAATCCCACCTCAAAATGCTGAATGAAAAAAAAAAAAAAGAGCAAAAAATTGGGGAAAAGTAGCCAATTAGAAAAAAAAAAAAAGAAAAAATAGCCTGGAAAACAATGCTCCCTACACCCACCACCAACAACAAAAATATGAATAATGATAAATGAAATATGAGTATTTTTTTTAATTCTATCAGGAAAATTATCCAAACATATAGTTTTGAAAAATCTTTTCTTTTTGAAAGTGAAATCCGCAAAACTATGTAAGTGAAAAACATTCATACACTCCCAAGCAATAAATTGGCATTAAGTTATATAAAATACACAGAAACCAGTGTATTATCCTTACAGTCTCATGAGAGCTGTCTTAGAGAAGTACACAAATATTAGAAATCCCACATTAATCACATTTACTATCACTGTGATGTTACAAATACCCTTCTACTGTAATTATATTATCATTACGAAATATCTTCATATGCTAAAGGTCCTATATCTAAAGGATGAAAGACAGCTACTTCTACATTCAGTCTACAAACTGAATATCTAATAGATAGGATGATCTGGGGTTTTTTCTACATCTAACTTAACATCTTGACATACTGTAGTGGACCTCAGGTGGACACAGGCAGCCCAGCTCAGTGAAGGAATCACATAAACAAGGCAAAAGGACTGCAGCAGAGCTAGTAAGTTGTTTCAGTGGTGGGTAAGAGGTGCTGTTTTGGCTTGCTACAGATGGTGAATTGGCCAAGGAATAAACATGGGCTGAAACTGATGATTCTTGGTGTGTCACAGAAGAAACTGTTGTTTGGGTCTGCACGTGAGAGTGATGGATGGCCACTGCAGCTGTTGTCAGAGTGCCTGTCAAGATGGTCTCTTTGTGCTGAATAAAAACTCCGCTATATGAAGAAGGCAAAGTTACCACATCATTCATTACTGCAGTCCTTGATGACTCCAGAACAGAAGACAGATTTGCAAAATGCCCATAATCACCATTTTCAAAATCCAAGGCATTAGCAGTCATGACAGACATTGCTTCTCTGTTCCTGCTGAAGGATCCATACACCTCCACTTCTGAATTCCATTCAGAAAGCCTCGGTATATCTGCTGATGTCAGAACAGCAAAATCCCTTTTGCCTTTATTATTGTCAATGACTTCTTGTTCTACTGCCCAGAGAGAGTATCTTGGACTGTCCACTTGATTTTCAATGGAGTTTTGTCCTAAAACAGTTAGATAATTTATCAGTGTTTCTGTTGCTAGCAAGTTTAACTCTTCTACGTCCCACTGAGGGAGCAGGCTTGGAGAAATTGTATCAAGATGGTTCTGAAACAATGGTTGTGGGAGTGGAAGTGTGGAATAGCTGTTAGGAAGTACACTGACTCTGAATTTTGAGTCTGAAAAAAGAAGCTGCCTTAATTCCAAAGACAGTGGAAGAAAGTCAGAACTCATTGAACTGATGCTTTTTAGAAAAACACTTGCATCTTTTTGAACCTTACTTCTTGGTTTATCAGTGGTATTTGTTATAGCATCATTCTCCTGAAGACTTTGAGACTGCGGAGCTCTGCGTGTTCCTGTACTGCTTATCAAACTCTTAACTACCCAAGCAACCTGAGTCCCAGGTATACTGATCAAGAAAGGAGCTTGGTTACCCCTTGAACAAGAAGGCTGGGTTCCTGAATGTGTTGGAAAGACAGAAACAGGCTGATGCCTATTGTTTAGGAAGGTCATGTCAGTTTGATCACTTACTGTGTCAGTTTGAATTTGCATGTGCAAACTATCTGTGGGGTTTTCAAGTACCTGATCAAAAGGACTTACCTGTGTCCATACACAGGATTGAGTGTAGGGTGCTTCCAGGGAAAGGAAAGGAAAATCAAAATCAAATTCACTGTTGGAAGTCACAGTTAGATCTGCAAAGTTCATTGGTGACTGCAATTGTGATATTGACCTGCCATTACTTTCTGAAATTCTGTTTGTAATGCCTGGAATAAGTGAACTAAAGATTTGTGTTTCCAAAGTTGGTACATGACTAGAAAAATTAATTTCTTCAGCTTTGTGGCCTAATAATCTAATGGCAGATATTTGTTCAGAGAGACTGTCAGATTTAGCATATGAACTAATGGATGGCAATCTCTCTGTTGGGGAAGAAAGCAGTTTATTAAATAAGAGCCAGAAATTTTCTGATGGCTCCCCAGAAAACACTTGAGATGCTTCTTTCAAAAGATAAGGAAGAGTCCCAAAACTTGCTCTTAAAGAGGGGGAAATATCTACATATTTTGTTGGAAAATTCAAGTAATCTGAGTCCCCAGAGTCACTAACTGGATTCATGTTCTCTGGCTCTAATATAGAAAAGGCTGACTCTTCATTTTCAATACTATCATGAAATGCATCTAAATTGTTCTCCAGTGCTCCATTTCTGAGGGTCTCACTTGGATTTTGAAAGTATAATGAATGCTGTAAATAATGAGACCAGTAATTACTACTAGATATAAATACACTGTCACTATTTAAATATGTGTCAGTCAACAGCTGTTGATAAACAGGCAGGGTTGTTACAACATGCTTAAATGCTGAGCTTGTCCAGCCTGGTTCTACCAGAAATGCTGAAAAATTCAGTAGTTCTCTACTGTGTCTTTGGACTGAATTTATCACCTGGCTGTCACACATAGACTTTGTGTATGTTTTTTCCATGTTTTGAAAAAAACTTGTTGGATTTGCATGTATAATCTCCACAGAGGTTAAATTTGTCATGCCTCCTGAGTGATGTTCCCTAACGTGCATAGATTTTCTAATCTGAAATGCACTGTTTGCTGCTAGTGTAGAAAAAACTTTCCTATCAGCATTGCCTTCTATCACTTCCAGGTAAAAATGTTCCGGTGCCAAGTCCAGCAAATCTAACCTACTTTTTTGGAATGATGGTTTCTCATCTGTAGGTGATACAACCAAGCTAGAAAGAAAATGATGTCTATCTTCTTGAATGTCAGAAGTGATATGACGATGAAATACAGTCTCATTCCACCAGTTCCCAGGCTCCAAGACATTGCTTGTATGCATGAAATTGTTTGTGCCGCTGCTGGAGGATGAAATCCACAGAGTTTCTTGTTTGTGTTTGTAAGTAGTGCTGCTGCTGCTAACGGGAGAGCGGAACGCTGGCTCAGAGTCAGAATGACCGAGCCTACTTGCCAAAGTCCATGCTAGCTCTGCACTAGGATTTCTGCTGTGAAGAACAGGAACTGCTGCATTCACAGGCGGCCCTGTAACTTCATCTGCTGCACCAGAAGTACCATGGAACAGATTTCTAGAATAATTCAAAGTATTTTCATTTGGCAACTGATTCATTTCAGTATTATCCAGGTTGATGTTTTCTGCAAAAGCAGACAAGGTTTTGTTGCTGGTCTCCTCAGAAGAAGCTGGTGTGGACCAAGTTGGAAGGAACAAGCTGTATGGGTTTTTTCTCTCTGGGTTATCATCTGCTGAATTTTTACTGTAACGCAGAGGCCTTTGCTTCACTGGCCAAATAATTGGGGTTGAGATAATTCCTATTGTTTTGATCCCTTCTATCTTAGATTCTTGCTGCCAGTGTGGTCGTGAATGGGAAAATTCAGGTGAATTTCTCTTCATTCTGAAGATAACTGTAGCAGGAAGTCTGAATTCCTGCAGGTCTGTGTGTAGCAAGCCACATAGTTAATGGATTAAAGAAAATATATGTAACTTAACTCTGTTCTTGGCTGTCAGTTCTTTGTCTAAAAGTCAACTTACCCAGAGTGGAAAATGATGCCCATTAGCTGAGTGAAAGTTTAATTTGCTTCTACCGTAAGTGAATTTGGCTTATTTTCACAGTCTTTCTACTTTTTCTTGGGACATTCAAAGCTAGAGAAAGGACTTAACTGTCAAATTTTTATTCATACTAGTATTGATAAGATTTAGTTCATTCTGTCATTAAAAAAATCAGAGTTAACTGCTCATGGTGAACATTTGTGAGTGGCTCCACAAAAAGGAAGCAAACATTACTTAGAAGAAACTTTCAATATTTTCTTCTTACTTCTACAGCTTATTAAAACCAGTCTGGATTCTGATAAATTCTTTCACATTGTGTAGTGTACTGCCTGATTGCCAGTGTATAATAAATGATCTGCCAAGAGAAAAAATACTCTGAGAGTTTTAAATCCTACAGTAACAACTGATGGATTGGGGAAAAAAACACCCAACCAAAAAAAAGCAACCTAAAAACCAAACCACAAACCCCACCCAGATTCTGATTTATTTCTGTGGAGTACACTAAAAAAAAATCTTTAAAAAAATATACATTTAAGCCTGTGATGAAACTTGGCAAAATCTATCTCTGTGTTTAACAACCAACTTTAACAAACTAATAAATATTTTAGCAGCACTTCAGAAAATGATGCTCAGTCTTTAGGAGACAGTGATATCACAGAATTTGAGAAAGCCTCAAAAGAAATCCTGGCTTTATTCCTGTGCTAATAATAGGTTCATTTACTACCTTATTTTTTCCCTTAATCTTTCTAAATGAAAAGTAAACGATATCTGATATCTGTCAACATTTTCCCTAGTAAAGTCTGATCCAGCTCTTCTTTAAGTCAGTGGAAAGATTTCTGTTGACTCAGTGGAAGTGGCTTTGCTCCATAGGAATGGTTCCACTTGGCTCCTGCGACTGAGGAATGGTGAGGAACTAGTGAGGAACAGACAGCCCAAGCATACTACCACCCTGGCTGCACAAGCGGGACCTACACAATGTCTGACAATCTGTAGCCTTGAAACACTTCAATAGCATGGTTCTTTTCGGACCCTTTTCAAAAATCCCTCTCCCTTCCCTTGCTCTTTGCATTGTTAAATGCAATGGGTGACACAAAGTCAGTCCCTTTCACAGAGGAGCCAGGTAAACACGATACAAATAAACACGGAGTTTGCTTCTGTTCTCATTTGCACCATTCTGACATGGCCCAGAGATTTAGTCCTGATTTAGTCAGTGTAAATGAGATCAGAACTGAGACATGACCCTTGACATTATGATGGTAGGAAAAACACACCTTAAAATACAACAAATTTGCTTTAGACACAGTACAAGGAAAAATGTAACACAGGATTTCTTACCATTGTTTGGCTTATCGTTTCTATTAGTATCGGGCATGTTAGTGGTGACAGTGGGTGGTGTAGGAGTAGTAGCATTTACAGTAGCTGGTAATAAAGATGAGAAAGAGGTGAACTTGAATGAAATATGAATGTTAATAAGGTAAGACAAAATGGGAACAATGCATGACAATGTAAAATGAAACCATCTACACACAATGCTGTAAATGTTAAAAAAACACATTATTTTTTTCTGTACAAAGTGATGAATAGATACGAACTGAGGCCCCAATCCTGCAATCCTCATTTGCACGGACTTCGGTGGGAATTTTGCCAGTGTGAATTTTGCAGGATCAGTCCTGCACTCCTTTCATAGACTCAAAATCCTCTTATGAGAGCCTTAGTTGTGCAAAGACCAGAAAATGGATAAGTTCTAAGATGCATGCACTTAGAATGCTGCTTGTGAAAAGAATCTTTGTCAAACCTCAAAGACTGAATATGAAAAACAAATGAGAAACTAAAACACTCACGTGAGGATTCAATTAACTTCACTGAACTCCAAACAATGAAGAGAACCGAAATCAGATTTGGAACAGGTGAAGTAAAACATAAATTTTGAAAGCTTTATGTAGGAACTCAGCCATACTGTTCCCACTGAAACCAACAGGAGTCACTCCACAAAATCTTGGAGAAGCAGCTGAACACTTTCCAAAATTACAAGGAGGAGCCAAAACTGCAAATTTCCCCCACAGCAGACTGGGAAAGTATATGTGCTAAAGGAATTCCAAGATCATGTTACTAAATTTTCAAATAATGGTTTGGAAAATAATTTAGTTTTGTTCAGTAACTCCCAGGGAATGCAAATCCACTCAATGATAGATTTTTTTTTTCCTGAAAACCCTTATTTAAAATCTGAAGGTTGGTATGGTAAAATCTTCCAGGGTTACAAGGCTTTGGAAGATTTTAGCCAAGAATCAATCTAGGAAAGTTACGCAGTTATATTTTGGGCAGCAAATCACATTTTTAATGTTTTGGTATGTTGATTTATCTAACCTTTTCAGTCCAAAAGCCACAAACTTGTCACAGCTTAGGGAGCAGGTTCATGTTCATGTTTCAGTGAGATGAGAAAATCAGGGAAAGAGACAGAAAAGTTGGATATTGGAGCAAACAGATTCTAATTGGGAAAGTGAGCATATAAAGTGACACCCTGAAATATAAAAAACAGCTCTTCCATGAAACTTCATAGCTATATTGTCCGAGGAATAATTTACAAGGCATCTTACAGATTGTGTCTTCCAGAGAATGCTGTTAAAGGAGGCATCTAATGAACAAAAATATTTACCAAGCATAATGGAGAAATCAGTTCTTTCATCAGACATACCTGACATAACGTGGTATCCACAAACATTTTTCCTGTTGTTATTGCACAACACCCAACAAACAAAGGAATCCAAACTGGCCTCTCAGTTTAGACAAGATACAAGGCCACCTCCTGCTCTTGTTGGTACGACAGAAATAGACAGAATCTTTTTATGGTTTTCATCATTATAACAATAATGATGATGGTGCTGAGTGTGATAAACCTGATTTGGCATCATACTGCTAAGTGACAAACTGAACACAAGGGACACTTTACCAAACACTTTTTAGAGAAGGAGAGAGTATTACCTTCATGAAAATACTCATAGGCTTTATTGAAAATGTGATGGTCTAAGAAATTAAGAAGGCAAGTTTGAAAGCCGGTATCTTTTATTAGAGGCAATATCTACTACTAGACAAGTTAATAAAGCTGGGACAAAGGATGAGGCTTTTAGAAAAGCAGGCTTGTTTAGCTGAAAGTGTGTTCATTTCTGCAGCCATATTAGCTGATGTTATGAAGGACATTCTCTCCCTTTCATACCATGCCATTTTAATGGAGGAAAACACTCAGAGATCTTCCAAAAGAATGGGCGAAGATATTTATACAGTGGTACCCTTTACACATAATAATTACTAATACTGAAAAATTTTGGATGCCTTATTTACCCAAACTAATTGCATAGTAATATTTAGATCATACTGTGCTATGTGAATATGATGCCTGAAAATTACTGTTTAAAATCTGATTATGGACATTAATGACATTTCACTTTCCCTGTGGAGACCAGTACAATACGGTCCAAGAACCTGAACCAAATTTACCTCAGGAAAATCTGGGAAAAGTGCACTGAAAACGGACATAGATCTCTTACTGGCTTTCCAAGCAGAGACCATTTTCCCTTTTATTTTTAAGCTAAATCAGATATACTGAGAAATATTGTTTTTGAAAGAGTTATGAGACTTTTTGTTCTCCTCTTATATTTTTTTCTCTCCTGTCCCTTTCTTCCGTCATTCAGCTGGAAAGGGGTTACAAAGCTAGCTATTTTTGGTGCAGTTGCTGCTGTAATTAACGTTTCCCATAGCATGCCAACACCCTGTAAAGCCTGCATTCATGAAGGCATTGTGGAAATCGGTTGATGTTGCTCATGTCAAGCACTTTTCATGGAACTTCAGCATCTGAGCAGAACAGTACAAATTAACCATCCTTACACGTCCATTGATTCATTTGACATGGAAATTTGTAGGGTTCACACATTCCTTGCATTCAACTAAGCTGACTTTTAAAGACAACTAATGAATTTTCATATGTGGTGATTTTTACATTATTAAACCATCACTAAGTGCTGTAGTATGTGTTTCTTTCTCTAATAGCTGCTGAATTTTGCAGTTTGATGTTAATTACTTTACCTGCTAATCTCAAGGTATCTAGCCTCAAAAGAGCTTATTGAAAAAAACACCTGAATAAAAGCTAGTTCCTTTATTTACATCTGCTCTTTTTTTTTTACAGATTTACCTACTTCTCATACTGGTTAATATTTTACTGTGAAAATGTGCAGGAGGAAAAGAGGTGGAGAAAGAAATGAAAGCAGTCAATTCAGTTTTGATATAATGGAGACTACTTGGAAAATGTATTATCAAGAGAGTGATCACATTTTTTCCACATATTGTACGTACAGAACACCCACATACTTGATGAGACTACAGAATTCCTTTCCTTGCTATTTTTTATTGCCACTCACCCTTTTATAAATGATAATAAAAAAGAAATGGAATAAAATCCTGAGGAAAGTAAAGATTTCCCGGAGATGAAACTGTGAAAAGGATCTGGGTTTCTTACCTTGGCAAAGGCTTCCTAGGTTTGCACAACTGGTTGGTTCAATTGAAGAAGAGGGAATTAGATATGAGCCTTTAAAAGAAGAAATCAAATAATTTAGAAAGGGTTAGTTACTGGGCCTAAATCTATCATGTCTGAAAACACAGTATATTGTGTAGTGACACATTCCTCTTCCTAATTTCTCTTAGTGGCAAAACTGATGCTTCCATTTGCCTGTATAACTTACAAGTTTTCATTTTCTGTTGCAGCTCAGGGATCCTTGAAAACCCTGCTGACTCGCAAGTTAGAGTCACTTACATATCCTCCCATGGTTTTCTTAGCTTTCACTAAATAACATCACATTAAAGGAATGCAGCTTGTGTGCACTCCATGAAATGGGTTTCAGCAAAGGGGTCAGTATGGCCATGGGATTTATGTGATCTTCGCAACGACCCGTGCCTTGGACGAGCAACTACGCTCTGCTGCTGCAGCACCGGCTACCCAGTACACACTTCTGAGTAATCTGCCTGTGCCAGACACCAACCAGATAAAAGGTGATTAAACTTGTTCCTCTGCCCGGGGTGAGGGTGTGATTAATATTCTGGTATGCATGATTTATAAACAGATAATGTTATAAGTCTGTATCTCTACAGAATTATTCATAACAACAAGCATTACACTTTGATGATCTGGAGACAAAACCAAGGCACGTAAGAATGGCTACAGAAAAAGAATTGGTGCAACTGCACTAATTACACTTCATGTATCCCAGAGGTTCAGCTGCAGATACAGCTGCCTTTGCACTGTGTTGAACATAATGGGACTGTAGAGCTCTGGGAAAATGTGAACCCACTATGAGCCCCTTTTGGCTTTTGCTTTACCACTTCACAATCATATTGACTCAATGAGGTTCTCTCATGAAACACACTATCCTTCCACAAAATTAAACAGTCACCACCCATCGGCTTGTAAAGATAGCTAAGAAAATATTTCCTGAGATGCAAGAACAAATGAAGCATGGAGCTTTTACACAGAAATTGTATCATGCCACAGATACCACTACATGTCTTGCCAACAAACATAGGGAGGAATTAAAACAAGTGATCCTCAACAAATACTAAATTTCACCAATTTTTTAAATGGATTAAGAGCTAGAGGCAAATTCACTTTCTTGGTGCACTTTGTACGAACCCCAGGAAGGATGTCCTATGTGAGCTTGTATTCCTTGCATGAGGTGAGTTTTTTCCCCTCAAAATAAATCTGCTAATATTAAACAGTCAGTATCAAAACCTACTCTAAGTTTCACCTCTGTTGTGTAACATGGAAAGATGGCCTGAGAGCTGTCTGCAAATAAGGTGAGTGTTCACATTTTCTTTACTGAGTATAAAACAAGATTGTGATTTTATTTGGTGAAACTAAAGAAAAAAAAAATCAAATCCAACTTTACAAAACACTTAAGTTAGAAGACTACTGCATTGAGTTTGCATGGCAAGAAAGGGGGTTACAGGGGCAGGTCTGTGAGAAGCCTGTCACAGAAGCATTCCCTATGTCCAATGGAGCCAATGCCAGCCAGCTCCACGATGGATGCGTTGGCCAAGGCCAAGCCTGTAAGGAACAATGGTAGTGCCTCTGGGATAATGGATTTTAAGAGAGGGGAAAGTTACTGCACAGCAGCAATTGCAGCCAAGAGAGGAGTGAGAATGTGTGAGAGCAAAACCCCACAGACACCAAGGTCAGTGCAGAAGGAGAGGCAGGAGGTGCTCCAGGCACCAGAGCAGAGATTCCCCTGCAGCCCCTGGTGCAGACCATGGGGAAGCAGCTGGGCCCCTGCAGCCCATGGAGGTCCACAGGGGTGCAGAGATCCACCCGCAGCCTGTGGAGGAACACATGCTAGAGCAGGTGGATGCTTGAAGGTGGCTTTGACCCCATGGAAAGCTGGCAACGGAGCAGACTCCTGGCAGGACCTATGGACCCATGAAGACAAGAGCCCATTCTGGAGCAGGTTTGCTGACAGGACTTGTGACTCCCATGAACCTGTACTACAGACACATTGTGTGATACATCTCACTTCAAATGTCTAAAACTCAGACATTCGCATCTGCTTGTCATGCTAGACTTTCTTCATAGTCAGTGGAGAGGAACAGGCACTCCTACAGCAAAGAAACCTTGACTTCACTGAGACATCTTTTCCAGCATGAGACGTACTGACCTGTGGAATAGCCTTTTTGATTCCACTATTCATAAACAGCACTGAGGGCAATTATCTTAGCCTGAAATATCGTCCAGCTGCCTAAGGCAGACACATCCCACACTGAGTAAAATCTGAGAGTGAAATTAAGGATTCCTTTGGCCTTTGGGAATGAAGGACTCATGAAATGCAGATTAAAAAAAGCAAATGCAGGCATGGGCAAATATGTGGCCATGTTACTCTTAAAATGAGTAGATCATATCCTCCTACAGCTGTTGCCAGTGCAGGCTTCAGAATCAGAACCAGAAGTTGATTAAATGCTCCTCAGTTTGCCTGCACTGAGCTCTGAACGGGTGTTCAATAGCCACAATTCTATCATTACTTGCATTCTATCATTACAATTCTATCATTAGATTGCTTGTTTTAAAATTAGTCCAGATACCTGGGCTGTGTATGCATACCTTTAAATGCAATCTTCACAAAGATATGGCAATAAAAACAGAATTCTGTCAAGTCTTACACAAACACCCCACCACGACTGCACAGCTGTGAAAACATTAGTCTAAGGAATAAAGTAATAAAAGGTAAAACTATGAAAAGATTATCTGAAACAATTTGCCAGTGTTTTCTGCTCCATAAATCCACTTGTAAAAGCCTTGTCTGAAAAACCATGAAAATAATACCCCTTGAAAATGTAAGCACTGTTCAGGCAAAGATATGTTGAGATCACTTCTAAATGCTTGGTTTGCTTTTTTTAAAATTACAGGCCACTTCCTGGTGAAGCATTATTGGAACTGTGTGAAAAATTCCTTTCTGCATAAATCCTTTCACTGCTGTTAAATGAAGCCTAATCAGAGTCAGCTCCCCAGTGTCAGTGGTTTATTCATGGCTGATAGCCTGACTCATCAACTCTTCTGTTGAAGGCTGTTTTACAAAGAAGGCTTTTACTTGAGAGGAGGAAGGGAAGACAATTCTAACAATTTCATCTCTGAGATTAGTAACTATCTTTTAAATGGCACTGCACCCAGAATTTTCTTTAAGGAATACTCTGGCTCAGGAAAGCCTGTATCACAGAGGGTGATTTCACATCAAGGAAAGAAAAAGACTGGCTAGTGAGTCAAGTTCCTCATAGGCTTATTTAGAGGCAACAACAAAGTTTACATGTAGATACATTATAAAGGACTTGTATAGATACTGGGCCTAAAGTAGGAACACTAATATACTTCTCCTAAAACAATGTTCTGCTGCAGGAAGACTACTGATCACTCACATCCCAAGGAATAAAGCTGTGGGATGAAAATTATTCTGTTGTTTCTATGACCACACCTGTGATATCATATTTGTGTCATAGGATTGTACAGTCTTTAACAGAAAGAACTAGACTCCTACTTCAGTCAAAATTATATGAGATTGGAGCTTTTACAGAGACAGGTTGTTTGATAAAAGTGTTATGGTGCAACAGTGTAAGACTTTCTAGGGAAGTTATTCTCTGTCAGATCAGTTGGTACCAGTGATATAGAAACAACATTTTTGTCCAGAATACCTTCATCAGTCACAGTCAGATCAGCCTTTTCTTTCTTCTGGTAGAAAGGTGAAGGCACCTAGTTGCTTGTGGTTTTATAGAGGTTTTATATTCTTTTTTAGTAGAGGTATGCTGAGACCTTTCTCAGTAGTTCTAGCTATGAATGAGTATCCCACAATTTGATATGAGTACAATAAAGCAAGCAAAGCAGCTTTTTTAGCCACCCTAATCTCTCATGAACTATTAGATGCAGAAACTAGCATGCCTTAGTGATGCCAGCTTCTCTTCTAAGCTAAGGATTCTCAGAATGCTGACAGATGCTCTATCACATACACAAAAAAAATACTCCAAGACGTCCATGTGAATCAAGTGTCTAAGTCATAAAATAAGACTAGGTTGGTAAATGTACTGAAATTTATCTTCTGGAGTAATCTACAGGAAAAACACCTTCAGTAAGTACCAGCTAAAAAAAGGATTGATAATATGTCATCATGAAGAAAAAATTATTTTGAAATCAAACTCTTCATTTCTGTCCACCTCTTCTATTTTAATATTTTCTTCTAGTTCCCTGTCTCCTATGCACTGTTTTTGTCACTGCTTCTCTTGCTCTGCATATATAGGACGAGGCTAGCAAGGGCTTCTCTGGCTAATCAAAGGGCCAAAGGACAGGTACAAAGACATGTAGTAATTAATTAGCTAACATTTATTTTTTTTTCTCCAGAGACCACAGTAATCTTACTGGAGGCTAGCAGGTACTTGCCATTATCCCCCTTTTGTATGAACCAATAACGAGTGTTTAGGACATCTTTGATCTGCAGATCATTTCCAGCAGCAACTCAATACACTTATGGGACTTGTTCTTTTCCTTTAAGAAATCAACTCCATACCCTTTCAAAGCCTCTATGTACAGCAAGAGTTGAGCTAAAGTCTAATAAAGGTAAGACCTAGCTATTTTTCTTTCATGGGAATGCTCTCATTTTTTTCCACCTTGGTATGTGATATGTTCAGCGCAATACAGAAGTGTGGGGGGGAAAATAAGCAAAAGATTTTTGGCAAGGCATACTCACCACAACTCAAATTGTTTTCTGCTTTCAGTGCTGAAGTAGGAATACTCCAGAATTCATTTTCCCAGTCTACAATGTTTCCTTTCACATCACAGCTGAGGTTGGCCAGTGCTTGCGCATTCATGGTGAAATTCCAGAGGCGGAAGTTATAAATGTCCCCATTTAGAGAGCTCACTTCATTGCTGTTGGAGCCCAGCACCAGCCTCCCATTTCCAGGGATAACTTTGTTAAAGATGCTCTCTGGACAGGACACTACATGATAGGTGCTTTTGGCATATACACCTGTAGCGCCCAAGAAGCTATCCCATACAACACACAGCTGTTGAAAGGTTTCTGTGAAAAACTCTGCATTTCGGGGCAATGCATTCTCAAGGATGCACTGTGTGCCTAAGATGGACAGAAAATGGCCTTTTGTGGTCTTCCCGAAGCTGAAGAGTTCTCTCAACAATGCATCAGTGTAGGAGAAAACCTTCCAGTCATCATTGTCATCGCTGTTGCCCTTGGTTGCTTCAAAGCACAGTGTAAACTGTCTGAGCTCTGGCACTGAGACAGTCTCTGCCACAGACACAGCATCAATGTCAGGAACCTGGGGAATGATGACTTTCTGATTCCTCAGAGACACAGCAACTAGAACCAAAAGCAGAGAAGTAAATTAACAAGCAAACAAAAAATTCATCATCAAGGAATAAAGGCGGACTGGCAGCAGGGGTTAAAATAACATTCATTAAACGAAACATTCATCAAGTCATTTTTATCACTGCAATATACCAACAGCATACACCAAAGGAAATTGGACTTGGGACTGCACTCAGCTGAAACTATGCAGAGATCCTTTCAATGACACACAGAATGCTGAGTGACACCCAGTTAACAACCCCATAAGTTGCATTAAGAGCAACAGCAGGACATATTACCTACTGACTTCCAACTCTGCTTCAGCCCACTTTGTAAAAATTACTTCTCATTCCTCTACTAAGGATGCATTAAGCAATGGAGAAAACCAGTTATTTGAAAAACACAGTATGACTTGCTTTTAAGATATATTATTTTAATTACTTTCTGCATGACTGAATTACACCAGTGAAGTTCAGGCCTTCCTTCTTCTAAATATTGCAATAGAAGAAAACCCTCATTACATTCCTTGGCAAACTGAAGCCTTTTGTTGCTGAATTCAGCTAATGGGTATTTCTGCACAGCATTAGACATCTCATTTTGTCCCCAGCAGTTTTCTGGTCAAATGCTGCAATCGTGTGCTCATAAATATTTACATCCAAGCTGTTACACATTTGCTAACAGTTGGGTCAGCAGTTTTGGATTTTGCACAAGTATCGAGAAATGTGTACCACAATTTATATATTGCTGTAAGGGTATTAGGCAGAATTGCTGTAATTGTTAAGTATTCTCACTTGCACGGGCAAAATGGCAGCTATCAAATGAGAAAAGCAGTATCATATGACATATACTTTTTCTCCACGAGTACATCAATGACAACTCTGTTCACTTTATTTCAGAGAACATTATTTTTCAAAATAAAATGTTAATATGCTCAGTTTTATTGGCACATTTACGGCAGCACAATTCTTCTAGGAAATTTCCCCACAGAAAAGTTTCCAGCTACCAGACATGCAAAGGTGTCTGGTACAGATTGCAACAGCCCTCGGTTTTACTTCAAGCTCCGCAGTTCTGCGTCAGACCTTATTTCCCGCAAATGTCTGCTACCTCTTACACATTTTCACAGTGTATATGCTGGAAGTGAAACTGTTTCTTGCAGTACCTGAAGAATAACTTCCACTGTAGTTAATTCCCAGTCTCCTCTGGGATTTTTCAGTGATGTCACAACACTTACACTAATTACTACACCTATTCTCTTCTCAGAATGCAATAAAACCCTCTCAAATATGAGCATGTGAGACATGAGGGAAGGGTGACTGTCACGCCATACCCAGGAAACAACACAGATAGATGGTGTTTCAGGATTCCGTGTTGTCTGTGGTACTGCAAGTTCCCTTTGCCAGCTGCTTGCAAAGACTCTGAGCTCCAAACTACCATATTTGGATATACACAAGAACACAATTTGACCAATATATTACATAGTAAAATAACATAAAGAATTGCACATTATCTGCCAACCCAGCAACTACATAATGGGAGGGAAGAGAGAAAAATACTAGGCTTTTATAGTTACTGGATATACTTCATAGATTTATTTTTCTTCCCAAGGGAAAAAGCATGCTGTAACAATTTTATAGATAGAAAATGCGTTCAACTCTCCATTGAAAACAGGGGCATTTTTTAGTGGGTTAATTATACTCTAAGCTCCTTTATGTAACATGGAAAGTGTTCCAGAAGAAGCATAAGGATTCAAGACTCGAAAAAAGAAGAAAGCTTATTCATATGAGCACCATCCAGACTGTATTACGGTGGTCAGTTATGTGACCACCTGGTCACATTTAAACAGTAGAGAAAGAGAAATAAATGGGTAGGACTTTGCTCCTGTACTGAAGAAGTCTACTCTGCTGTATTCATCATACAGGTTTAACCACTGGCACCTTCCCCATATACTGAAAAGACAAAACTGACAAGTATTTTGTCCACATGGAGAAAACAGAATCCTGCCATCCATATCAAATGTAGATCTCTTTCCTGATTGTTGTAGCACAGTCAGTCATCCCACTGATGAATTTCAATGTTAGTATCAGAGAAATTGGTTATTCTCTGAGGAAGAATATACATATACTCTTGGAATACTCATCCAGGTGTTTCAGATTACTTTCAGAATGATGTCAAATTTTTTCTCTTAGGAAGATCCTGAGATTAGCTGAATTGGTTAGAGGATGGTGCTAATAATGCTAGGGTTGTGGGTTTGATCCCTGTATGGGCCATTCACTTCAGAGTTGGACTTGATGATTCTTTTGGGCCCCTTCCAACTCAGATTATTCTGTGGTAACTGGATTACAATGGGTGTAGGGTTTTTTTGACACATTTTCTCATGAAGAACGTGCAAACATCTACCTTACTTGCATCTCACTGTCTCACATCTCATACACCCCTTCAGGCATAAACAAGCCAAATCCTTAGTCTCTATTTTACAATCCCACGCAGGGAACACTGGCCTCCTGCCAGCTGATGGGTTCTTCAGTATAGTTGGGTGCTTAAGGAGTGCCTTCTGCTGTTTCTAGCCCTCCTGCTTTCATCTGCTCTGTCACTGATGCTGAAAGAAATGTTTCAGATTTTAATGAGGTCTGCAAATGTCCAATACCAAGTACCTGTTTGAGAGTCTTTTGTTACTACCTCAGTGAATTGTGCTTTTAATCTGGTCTGCTGCAGTCCTGTTTAACTGTATGCTAAATTTACATTGCCTCGAGCATTTCTGCACTAACACAGGTCTGTTTGCTCTCCTACCTCCTCTTTTGGTGATCGAATTCTACTTACTAGGGGAGTTACTTCTTACACAGTTAAGTGTTACTAGGAAATTCTTTACCATGACAGCCCTTCAACTGGTGTAAATTGACATAATTCCCCCACGACTGGCCAAGCTGGATTGGTTTACTGCATCTGAGGATACGGCCCATCCATCTGCTATTGGTGTGTTGCAGGAGCTGGCAAGCAGGAAGCAACCATTTGTGTGGGTGGTCAATTTGATATGGACAACAGGACTCTGCAAAATTCAGTTTGAAACTTACATAAAACTGAGCAGCCACACAAAAGCTGTTCTATTCCCAAACTAACTCCCTCCCACAACTCATTTTCTTATGCCTGTCTTTCTCCACATGTATTTTGTCTTGTGTACGTACACATCAGGATGCATGTACCACTAATCTCTTTTAAAATGACATTTCTAGATAGCAAATTGTGTGGCTTTGAATGGCCTTTTACTTTCCAACTTTGCATTACTTTGTGAAATTCAAAATGGAACAAATCAATTAATTTTGTTATTTAAAAAGTATAATTTATGAGAAATGAAAAAAAATTCCCCTAGTTCTGGGAGAAACAAATGCTTCCTTTCCCATATCAGATTTTTAATAGTTAAAGACGGTGTCAGCTTGAAGTACAAGCTTTGAAACTTCATGAGAAGTGAGGGAGTGTGCAATTTTCCACGTGACCTCAAGTGAAGGGGCGTGCAATCTTTTGGGTGGCTTTGGGAACTCTCTGTAAGCATAGCAGAACACTGTGACATCTGCCATGTGGTTGTGTTTCACTTCAGTGTGTGTGCACATTGATGTCCTATTTTCCACATGCTTCTATAACTTGAAAGGAAAGTAGCACATCATGATCTCTCTCCCAAGACTCGTTTCTGTATCCATTTCCAGGTTAAGTGTTACTATGGTCTTTGTCTGTAACTGTGTTCTGAAAGTAACAATCGCACAACTGTGAGCAATAAGTAGAATACGGTTATAATTCACCCTAGAAGAATACAGCTAGCTCTCCCAGCATCCACAGTAAAAATCAAGATGTCAGGTGAAAGTTACACATTTGGAGTAATGAAATTAAATGAAGCCTGCCTCAGCCTAGGTGCTTAACAGCAAGCCTTAATACAGACCTTCTGAACGAATATATATGTGAAACATTAAAATATAAGTCACTGGTGAAGGTCTTCTATACTTTTACTTACACTGGAGAATAGCCCTCTTTTCCAAAATAGAAGGGTATCTTCCAAGACTGTAATTTTGATGGTGCTATTCACAAGCATAAGGTACTATTCAACCTGTCACGGAGGTTATACTCTTGCCTCCATGAAAATACATTACTGTAGCTATATATACACAAAGGGGTTTCTGCCTATGTTTGTGGACCTTTCCTCCCCTTATTAAACACTGCTGAGGTTAACTTTGCATCTTTTAATTCCAATTGTAACTCATCCCTTACAGTGATACTTAAACATTAAAATATTAAAGGAGAATAAAGAAATAGATATTTTTGCATAATCTGCATATGATTTTTTATGATACACTTGATTTTACAACTTCTTACAACACAGCAAGAATTTTATTAATTTCAAATAGAGAAGCCTTTCAGAAAATTTGCTTTGACTTTCAGAAGCAAACAGGTACTCCTAGAATTATTACCACATTATGTTGTCAACATGAAAGGACCTCAGTAGAAAGGAGTATTTTTGGCTCCTCTGTGATGTAACCTTTTTTCTTTTTAGGACTGTACACAGATTTTGATGACACTATCATGCCTACTTTTGTCATATGATTTCTGGGAGTTGCTACCTTAATTATATGATATGCCTAATATATATTTTTGAAATAATCATGAGGAAGATGTGCTTGTGACTGGAGAGAGAACTGCCAAACTTCCCTACTGTGTGTTTCCACAGCCAGCCAGCCTGCAGACCGTAACTGTGCTACAATAATATAAAGGCTCAATGCAATACGAGTGTTCAGTTTAAGGTGTGCAACCTCTACAAAAAGGAAGTCTAGTGAGAGCATGCAACTGGAAACTATAACCCTGAAGTGGAATGAACAGTGAGCCTCATATGGGGCCTCTCAGAGACTGTCCTAATGCCCTTCGTTACCTCACTGTCCTTTACTGTCTAATTAATTCTAATTAATGCTCTAAACAGAAAGCCGAACACCAATCAGAAATTATTTGTATGCTTATCTTCCAGGAAAAAAAAACCCCGTAAGTGTCTTTTTAAAACCTTTAAAACCATTGTTATGTATTTAAGGAAGAGAAAGAAAGGTCAAGGAACTGGAAGGACAGGTAGCATTTTGCAACATCAGTTCATCCCTGGGAGTTTGTTCCAGAGGCTGGATGAACTCTGAGAAGTTCTGCTTTTTGCACAAACTTCTCTCCACTGTGGGGTGTTACACTGGAACAGAGTCCAGGCTGATCCTTCTGGCTCAACTAAGTTCCCTCTGCAGGTATGCTGACCTGAAGGAAAGATATTCTGCTTCCAAATCCTCCAGCATAAATTGGGCAGGGAGAGAACTGTTAGGGCTAAAATCTTTGCATGTGAAAAGTTCTTTCTAACACAATTCGTGTCATGTCCTAGAATAAAGCAATTTTGATCCAAAGAAAAATAAATTCACTAATAAAAGATACAAGATAACCCTCTAGCTGGTAAAGCGCAGCCTAACCCTTTCACTCTCCTCTCGTGGAAGACCTGGTTCCTTTGGGAAGTGTAATTCTAATCATTATAGGACATTTCCTTATAACATCTATAATGGTATGAAACACTTTGGATTTACTTACTTCGTACATAGCTGGCATTAAAACCTTTCTTTTGAATACTGAAGTCGCTTTTAAATGACACAATCATTTCATTTCCTGTAGAATTATAGGATAATCCTTTGGCAGTGATGCCACAAAGGTTCATTGGGCTTTCTCCATTGTCTAATGTCAGTGAATCATAAATGCAGCCCGGAGCTTCTTCAATGTCAAAATCAGTAAATGTTAGCTGTATGATAAATCCATGGGGTGCTCGGATGATCCACCTGCACGCTTGGCTGTTGGGATAGTCACTGGGGAAGCATGGAGAAGTGAAAACTCCAGAGGGGTCAGTTAGCACGGTCCTACAGTCATAGCATCCGTGAGCTGACAATAAAAACAGAGAAAAGCTGGAGGTCAGGCAGAGACGTAACTTAAGAGTAAAGTAACCATCAACACAATAACTAAATTTATTTCTATACAGAAAAATATAAACAGAGATGGAAGGACGAAAGGCAGAAAAAGGCCTTGTTTCTAGCTGGCAAAATGTTGGAGGAAGAGTATAGCAAAAGTATATTTTATGTAAGAAATCCTAAACCAAAGAAATATAAATTATATCACTAAATATTAATTTGTGTACATTATATATATATTTGCCATGTATATTGGCCTGATAAAGACAAAGTGAAAGCAATGTTTTTCAATTCAGGAAGGCAAATTCTAAAACAGCAACTTCTAAAAAGATGACTGGTAGCATTCATATTTTTTGGCTGCTTGTATGATGCTGACTGTAGGTTATCCCAGCACCTCCATGACATGCTATTTTTTCCAGAGAAGTGTCCCTGGAAAGGAGCAGCACAAGAGCTGGGCAGAAGAGCAGCAGCAGCAGCAGTCTCTCAAGGTTAGTCATCTGCATTTCCAGCTAATGCACTCCACATCACCCAGAAGGGTAGCAGTGAGCTACTGGTTTTTGAATCAACAGTAAACTACTGTGTTCTTCCCATGCTGACTCAGCTCCATTGACATACTTGTGGCAGACAGGCTTTAAGAAATTCTTACCCTATTTGTCATACTCCTTTGCTCACCTGCTGTGTTTACCCACGAGAATTTCAAGCCCAGTTAGTCCCCAGGGTTGAATTTCTTGTTTGGTTTACATTTGCTCATTTATCATATATTTACTTATTGAATTATATGATATAATTACCATGAACTGCCTGCTGCTAAAATCTGTAACAGTTTGTCAAAGCAGCACTGAACAAAACAGGTAGGAACTGAGTATCACCAAGAGATAACCAAAGAAACTAACTGGCATTTATGCTGAATTACTTTGCAAACATTTCATCAAGACACAATCCCATGTCATGTCCCACAGGGATGAAAAAATATGTATTATCAGTTGCACAAACTAATAACAATTTAAAAAGCTGTCCAGTGTAAATTACATACAAAACAGCTATAAAATAGGAATAAATGCAACTAATTTCTCCAAAGAGCCCTTGATGCTTCTTTCCACTGACAAGGTCCTGATATTTTTTAGTCACATTAAATAGTGTTTGGCCTAAGCAAATGGACCTGTGAAGCTGCATGCCAAAAAAGCAGTTTACATCAGTAGTTAGAATTGGGAGGAATATTTTACATAGCTTTTATAATTTTTATTTGCAAAGCATGAATTCATATGGCCCCAATAAGGTAAGAGACTGTTTGGGCTCTCGGAGCCAAATGCAGGCTCATTACACTAGGAGAGCTCAGTGGGACACTCACTAGTTCAGATGAGAAAAAAGGATTGTCTGAAAGATTTGCAGGTAGCTTTGGGAAGAAGTGGTGCTCCTCGAATTCAAAATATTGATCTGTGTAGTGCAAACAAAAGCCTGCCCATTTTTAATTTCCCTGCAAATCTTTACAGTCAGAGGACTTTGCTCACCTGCACTGCAGCCCTGTTGTTCCATTTATTAACCAGAGAGGGAATATTTACTAATTAGGATGGTGACTATAAATCCTGCAGTTGTACAAACAGATGACGTCTTCATCTAGTGGATTTTGCACAGATAGGTATCAGTTTTCAGAGAACCACCTTAAGCTAAGAGAAGGAGGAACAGGAAAAGCATGCTCTGTGCCACAAGCCGCTGCAGGCAGTCTCCTAGTCCAGGGCCAGTGAGCCTCCACAGGGCAGAGCATCTGTAAGACGGCTCTGGCAGGAGCTGTCCCCAGCTGGAAGGCTCAGTGATCCAGGATCCTGATTGCTAGGATGAGGGCTTACAGGGACTGAGGATTTGGCAGCACACCTCCCTCATTCTTCTTCTCACTCCTGCCAGAGAAACAAATGACACAGAGCTCTCTGGGCGGTTGAGAACTTTCCTTGGACGTTCAGATTGATCTGAAGCCAGGGACTAAGGTGTTGAGTGATGTAAATACGTACAGGAACATGGGTGTTAATGTACACTCATCCATCCTGAGACACCTAAAGTAATCTTAAGGGCATTATAAGACACTGCCAAACCAGAGAAGATATGCTACTTGTCAGTGAAAGTGTATCTCTAATTGGGAGAATATTACACTCAGCCTGAGACTGGAAAAGTCAAATTTGTCCATCAGAGAGAACACTGATGTTCCTTGGGTTTATTAATTCCACCAATCATCATCAACCAAAAACAGGACTCAGCTTTTCTATTTATCTCTCTGAGTATTTATAATTTCTAGGTTGTGTAAAAAAAAAAAAGCCAGTACACATATCAAAAATACTTTTATCCCCACTGTCACTGTAAATATTAAAACATAATTTATGATTTTTAAAATAATTTAATTTTTGCAGAAATGTATTCTCATTTTATTACATCCATATTGTTTAGTTGGCTTTACAGAACTAATGCAAAAAATCAGCCTCTAAATTTAGGTAGGAAAATAAGTGCTCAAAACTTTGCATACACAGAAGAAACAGATTTGGTAAGCAAAACAGTAGGTTTTTTGGGTTTTTTTTTTTTTTTTTTTTTTTTTTTAAGTGGGTTGGCTCCATTTTGGTATAGTAGCTATTCTATCCATGACTGCAATTTGAAGGAGAAATATCCTGTTTTCATGCAAATGTCCACAGTAGTAAGTAAAAAGAAAAGAAAACAAACAACAAAACTATATATAAACAGAATGGTTTAAAATGGAACGTTTTGCACAGCTTCTTATGAGACAGTTATTTTTCTATAAACATTCACCTATTTTACTCATTAAAGAGAAAAATTGCTGTGGCAACCTTAGGCTGTCAGCCAAAGCTGACAGATATTTTGCAATCCCATTGGCCCAGATCTGAACTGTGGAGAATGAATACTTGTTGCAATACACACCACAAACATTTCTAGAAGCAATCCAAGATATTTTATTGATTTTAATGGGAACAAATTTAGCTACGATATTCCTGGTTAGGAGCCCCACATATTCAGAATCTGCCTGTCAAGTAATTTTTACCACCATAGACCACAGGAAATTCATTCTCTAAATGTATTTTATACAATAAAGGCCTTTCTCTTTTTCCTCCTCTATTCTTTCTCAAACCAAAATGAACACTCTTTTCAGATAGTGAAATCTCGGACTTAATTTCAACATTTCCTAAACTGAAAGCTTCACTGGGCAATTCATTTTTTTCCATCATGAGAATACACTGGAGCATGGCTTTCATTTCGTAATCAATTTTTTTCTGCATCATACTCATACTTCCTATAATAAAGAATATTTAAGTATTTAGTGTTACACTTCAACACTAAACTAAAAAGGGAAATTAATAAATTCCTTGGGAGCTAGTTAGAGCTTTCACCGAAGTTATCTAAGTGGTTCAAAAATGTTAATTGACTTCAGAAGTGGAATAGACTGAAGGGGAAATAGCTTTTTCCTACCATGGCATGGAGATACTGTGCAAAAATGGAAAAACTTTCCACAGATTTTGGGTTCCTCACCAAAAAAACGAAACTACCGATTTTCCTTAACTACTCAGTATTTCTACAGGGTTTTATATGTGCAAAGCACATTACCCATGACTTTTAACTATAGCTGGGAGAGCACTCTGACAATCTGGCCCACTGTAGAAAATTAATAAATGAGTATTTAGTGCCCAATGTAAAATTTTGGTCAAAGCAACTTGGCCACTTTTAACGGGAACTTATCAGTAACAACAGGGACAGAATTCCATTCTCATGGCTGCCAGTTTTCCTAATCATGAAACCATTCCCTCTCTTCTAGGAGTTTCCTGACTATTTTACACATATACCTTTTAATTTCGGTGAAGCAGAAAATACTCTATCCTAGTCTTTCCTACACCACGCTGAATCATCTGACGACTGCCCTAAAACTAAGATGCTAAGTATCTGATTAATGAGTCAGATACAGTATCTGACTCATTAATGATTGCACCATAAAAATACTCATGTGTACACGCAAACCTCATATCCTATGAAACAAAACTAAATGCCCAGCTTGCTCTGTCCACTGATTTTTTCTTTAGAGTCCCAGCACTGAATTCCACCGTATGAACTCATCAAGATGACTGAAATAAGCACTGAAATACACAATTTCAAAAGCAACTTTCATGAGTCATTTGTGGGAAGTTAAAGCCACAGCTAGAGACAGAGCTACAATGCTTAACTGCATATTTGGGAAGGAAACATTCTTTATATAACCTTATCCCATACGTTCGTACTTCTCCTTTTAATTTTTTTTTTCTTGAATGACTAACCCATTCCAGCATTTGCCTCCAAAATCTGTGCTAACATTCATATTTTCCTCTAGCTTCTCACACTTCTCTACTTCTCTCCATTCTCATTGTTTAACCCTAAAACCTGTCTTTTGTCTTACCATACTCAGCACTACTCTCTCAGGCGTTGAGTTTTGACTTCTACCTCTCCACCTGCTTTCACTTCTGCAGTTATCCAGCCTTGGTGAAGTGCTGGACAACAAATTTTGTTTGGCCAAGAATTTTTATAAGAGCACAAAAGCAATCCAGCTTGGACACTGTGTATTTCAGCCTTAAAGACCCAAATTTTGTGAAGGTCAGGATCAAACGAAAATGAGATCACTGGGGGAAAAACGCCCATTCTTGCAGTTTGTGCATTATTATCCAGTTTATTTTTACACTAAGCTACACTTTGCACTGGAACTTTCTTTTCCCAGCTGAAGTACACAGCATTTCCCACCTGACGGAAGTGTCAATGACTCCACATGCTTAGGCAGTAGTACAGGATACCAACGACAGCTGGGGTGGATTGAATTAACACTACTAGTTGATGTTTTTTTAATACATTAAAAGGTTCCCTCATAAAACAGAATGCTGATGGATTTCATTCTGGCATAAAAATGAAATCTACTTCTGTGAATGATACAACTTTCATATGAAAATATCCTGAAATAAATCTATGTATCTCTGGAATTGAATTTTCAGAAAAAGCACCCTAATATGTTAACTATAGTCATATTCAAGTGAACAAGAAAATCTCCCCTGCCTGACAGAATCAGGCCATCCTAAACCTCAGAAAATCTTAGCTAGAGTGCCCAGCACTTTAGACACAAAAAAGCAGTAAAGAATTAATTACAATTTGCTTTCATGTTGACATCTAAGACCTTTTAAGCACTTTACATATATTCTAAAAGGCAGTAGTTACAAGGATGGTCATTTGAACTAAGAGAGCACAGGCAGGCGACAGAGCAGAGGCACTTGCAAGTGTGTGGTGATACCCAAAATAGAAGAGAAACTTTCCAGTAACCATTTCCTGTCACAGCATGAAAACAACACCTAGTTTGATTAACACTAGGTGGACAAAAAGTTTTGCTTTGTAAGAAGCAATTAATTGTTCAAGTTTTTTTCTATTTCAAGGATATCCTAACACAAATATGGCCGAACATTAAGTTAGATGTATTTATGACTGCAAATAGATGGGTGAATGAGGTCAGCAATGGGCACACCTGCAGACAAGCACAAGGAAGGGCCAAACCACCAAGATGTGGGTGGGCTGGAATGGCTACAGAACAAACAAACCCGTGTTATTCCAGCAGGACACAAACACTAAATCCAAAACAGCATAGGCTTGGACAGTAGCTTATCTTCACCTCAGAAATAATTTTGAATGTAAAGGCAATCTGTACATCTACAAAAATATCCATATGAAAAGTGTGAGCATATTAATTGCAAAGAAATGTCCCATCATTCACTCTGAACATAAAGTAATACTCTGCTCTGCTTACTCACATTTAAGTTAGTATTGAGATAACACCTCTTGAATTTGTTTATGCAAAACAGGAAGTCTAGCACTCTTCTGGAGCCTCTGCAGACCAAACCATGTACTCTGCTCTCTGTGCAATCCACACTTTGATTGAGCTCAGTCTGGGAAAGTTCAAATGAGGAGATGTGGCAGGTTTATTTTTGCTTCTTTATTTACTTTCCAAATTGTAGACGCTATATGATTTCTCAAAAAGATCTTTATTCTGCAACATTATGCTGATAAAAATTACTATGCACACCTAATTTAATGTTTGCAGATACTGTAATTATCAAATTAAACAGACAACCCTAATTCCATTTAAACATTCATATTTAAAAATAAAGTATAATCTCTGCAATAAATAGAAAGGAAGTAAGAGTCATTCTGATATGTACAAAAGTCTTCCCCTTCACAAACAATGTTACTGGGCTGAGGTCTACTGCTTGGAAATATGACTGTGATTGTGTATAAATGCAGATACCCCTGGATTTGTAATCACCATATGGAACAATATCTACTTTAGCACTTCTACAACATGCACAGCTCTAAATTCCCGAAAGTCTTTAGCAAGTCCTATAACCTCACAGATATGCTTTGAATTTGAGCATGGACTTAACATTCAGCAACTGTTTAAAGTCCTTTCCCACACAATGGTGTCTTTGAGTCCCGTATTTGAAGCTCTGCAGTCCTGTCTTCAGCCGTGCAGCCCCCTCAAGGCTGAATGGGAGAGCAGGACTCCGTAACTGCTGCTGTCTGAAAACCACGTGGGAGGCAAGGCACAGACCCGAGCAGTGAGGAAGGCTGTGCCATCCTCTCCAGTTCTGACCATTTTCTTTTCCTTTCAATGAGAGGAGTAATAACCGGACCAACATTGTCAAACACCCATTCGGGGAGAGAGATCCACTCTCAAATACAGAGGACGCATATGGAAATGTGGTTACCATGTGATTAAGTAATGCTGATTGAATCTGGGGGGAGAAGGAGGTTGATTTTTTACACCAAACTGCAATGAAATAGTTCCTTACTGACTTTGAATTTCCTTACCGTATTACTTTATGCCTGAAGACCAGGAAAGGCAAGGTTTAGTTCTAAGTCAGCCATGAACTTTCTAAAAATGTCACCATGCTAAAGTCTTTTATGCCCTGGCCTCCCCACTTAAAAATGTAAGCACTGTTCCTCTGGGAAGGGTTCAAATCCATCCCACCACCCTTTGTTAGTAGGATGTTATACTAATTTTCAGGTCCGCAAGGCAGAAGTAGCAGGATTTGATATTGGACAGTTTGTGCCTGGAGAAATATATTTCATTTCACCCTTGGGGTTTTTTGAATTTCTACAAACACTGAACAGTCAAACTGCAGGTCATGAAAATCCTGGGCAGTGTAGTGTGGGTCATCAAAAAACAGAACTCAGTAAAATTTAAATAATTTTCTAAAACATTCCTAATTTTCTTTATTATTATTAATAGGTGTAGAATACAGAGAATTCCCAACAGGATAAACATTACAAGTTTGTCTGTGAAATCACCTGCATAGACTCATCACTAATATAATCAGCATATTTTATAAAATAAAATTTTACAAGCTTTATGTAAGTAAAACTTTATATTATTCTTCTGCAACACATAATCAGATGTATTTTGCAGAGCTTAAGTACAATAAAGTTGTAGTTAGCAAGAATCTTTTTCATCTGTGTTATTCTTAGTTTGCAAATGTGACTCTTTTGGTTGATTTGCAAGGAATCACTATTTTAAGCACTATTAAAAACTCAGTCCAGACTCTCATTCTGCATCATTCCCATTGCCTCATCTTCATAGTACTCCTTGTACCCAGCAAGAATTTAAAGCCTCCATATTCCTGACTGGAAATAGCACATAACCCTGGCAGAGTCTTTTATAATTCAATGAAAGACAAGATTGTGCTCTCACAAAATAATTCGACAATTGGGTTTTGGCCACTGCAGCCAGGAGACAAAGAGCGTTCTATGCCCTGGCCAGTCCTATCAGCTTGCCTTGCATCATCGTTTGCTGATGCATTATGTCCTGCAATATATGCTTCAAATGGATGAACTGGCTGGTGCACCTAGGAATAATAAAATGTTAGGGGAAAAAGTCTCCTCACAGGCTAGCATGACTAGAGGAGACTTTCATGTAAGTGTAACTGTTGTCTATGAATTTGCTTATTATTCCTACTTCTTGTTGCTCTAGCCCTTACTGCTTATCAGTTTATTAACAAATTAAATTTGTCATCACATGGAATTAAAACTAATTATGTTCTCTCTTTTGTAAGACAAGAACAAAGCACTTAATTAATGAAATTATATGTTGCAAATTGAAAGCTGATAAAAGACAATATTTTCTCTTACATAACAATGCCAGCCTGTGGAATTCTGAGCTGAAAACTATCAAAGCAGGGAACATAAAACTCAGAAAGTGCACAGACATTTCCCCAAGTATCTAATAGGATCTCTGAATCCCTCCAGACATAAAATAATTGATGAGACATAACTGTAGGAAATTGTAAACTTCAGGGATAATGTTTAAAATTAATCTTAACCAACTCTTCAGCAACAGTATTAATAGCTCCATCCTGGTTGTGGACACAGTCTCAGTCCCCTGCCCATATGGCTGCAGCTCAAGGCCAGCCCAGACAGGTCTTCTCCAAACCCTTCCTGGGTATGGCTGAGCAGCCAGCACAGGTCAGAGGCCATTCCCAACATGCAACCTGGATACAGCTATCCTAGTTTTTTGTACCTGTGTGCACTTGAGACACAGCATGAGCTGGCCTCTGAGGCAGAGAACAGCCCTGGGCATCTCATTTACTGGAGTAGAAGTGGCCATTGCATGTGTGGGAAAGCACAAGAAGCCATGCAAGGCCCAGCACATAGCTCTGTCTTGTGTATCTTTCATAGGAGCCAATTGAGTAGTTCTCATTAGTTTTGATGTTCAAACACTACACAGAAATCTGGGAGAAACAGGTGGTATTACATCCTGTTTCTAAGATGATAATCAAAATTATCTTTCAGGATACACTTGAGGTCAGTAGCAGTAATAATGTACCAAAAAAATCAGGAAGAGCAAAGCTTAATTTTCAAATCAGGTTAAGATTAGAAAAGCAGACATGAGAATAGTAAATTATTGACTCAGGAAGCATTTACCATGAACACAGGCAGTAACCAGCTACTACTATATCCAGGAGCAGGCTTTCCACTAAAATGAGGAGAGCAGAAGCTGATTTGCACTTCCTCTTGACATAACTGTGTAACATGGTCCAACACCGAGAGAGATTATGTTATTTATTTTTTCATAAATAAATATATAAACCACAGCTTGATTCCTAATCTTTTCATTAGGCATATAGATGGACTGGAACTTTACACTGGTTTAAGGTGTACCATTCATACATAGGCTGTTGACACTTTGGACAGGACATTTCAGGGAACTGACCTCTTGACTTCTCCTAGACTAGCATCCTATCCAGTCCTCAAAGGAGTCATCCAAATACTGACATTATCAGTATTTGCTATGTGCTGGATCTCCAGAACTTTATGTTAGTCCTGGAAAGGTAAGAGCTGATGCTTTGAGTGGGATGCCAGCACAATACAGAGACCATTAAAGATTCAGTGTGTTTCAAGATATTCCATACTGCCCCCAGGCCTCACTCTATGCTGGAATTCAGTAGGTATTTATTTCTGTGGGGTTACCATTGCCACTAAAAAAGCTCTGACCCCTCTTGATCACTGTAGCACAGATATCCTACTCCCTGACAGCAACTGACTTTATCACAGCAGTGACTCCAGCAGGTTTTGATTGATCTGGGAAATTGAGGGAACCAGCTACAATAGAAGAAAATATGTTCAGAGCCAGGGTGGGGGCCCTGCACTGCCTGTTTCCCCTTAGTTGTTTGGTTTTGTGCCAATGAAAATGGAAGTGGAAACAAACACACTGACTGGGTAAATCAGGCCTGACCCATATGAGTGGAGTTCACACTGTAGACAAAGTTATGGATTTCTCCCAGAGGGAGGGGGTAATGTGAAAATCCTGTGTTACACCCATTGTAACTTAAGAATATTTTCATTGGCATTCCTGTGATAATCTTGTAAAAATAACAGAATTGACTTGCTAGTTTTGGCCTGAGTTGGATTTTTTTTTCCACAAAGTAGCAGAAGTTTGGGACAAAGAAAGGTATTGACAGTTCAGTTCAGATACACTGGTTAAAAAGGTATTAACTAATAATAAGTTATTATTGTACTCACCTGTAAGTATACAGGTGAGTACAATAAGCACATAAGCTAGCATACGTGTCAGTAAAAAGAAAATTATGTCCGGAAGGGATATGGTGGGACCAGGTGAGGGGGTTTTTTTTGCTGCATGTAACATAATGTTTTCAACATGCAATCCACATATCACACACCATCATGAATTGTGCTATGATTTACAAGAGGAATGGTCATCAAGAATGTTGTGCTTTCATCTGCTCCAGCAAGAAGTTCTGGCTGCTGCCTCCTACCTGTTCAGCTGTTGCTTTGTTACAATGAGGATCACATCTGCAGCTGGAGTAAATCGACGGGTGCAGATTAGATTCAACACCAGGTTGCACAAACTGAAGAGCTGTATGGCTAAATAAATTCTCAGGTATCATTTGTGCAAACACATGTCGTGCTTCTCCGGGAAGTAGGCCAAAAATGAGTGGGAAAACAGCTGATAATCTTTTAGTGAGGAAGACTGGTTTGTAGGAACTTGAGCTCCCACCAAACTGCGCAGATATGGCTTAAAATAATGTTACAACTAGGCACAGGTGATCTTTGTAAACCTCAGCCATACAGATGCACGCCTTTCTTCTACATATACATTGTAAACAGACTAAAGAAGTTGTTAGGATTAAATTCCTTGGTAACAGAATATTCTGTGCAGTGAAAGTAGAAAATACTGCATTTTCACCAGGTGCTTTATCCAGCAAATCCAACACACACCCAATAGCCAATACAGTTTCCATTTGATACATGATGCATTCAAAATATTTTATTGCTTATAAGAGGATAGTTCAACAGCAGAGTTTTCTTTCCCAGGCTTCAATGTTGGAATATCTTTCCTGGCTGTTACTATTAGTATTCTAGAGAGGCATCATTTTTTTAGAATTTTCTAGCTATTTCAGAAAACCTGGTAATAATTACATGGATCTCTTGCAGTAGATGTTGAAACTATATTTTGCTGTTTAACAAGTTACAGAAACTATGCACTGGAATTCACAATTATAATAAAACACCAAGGCATTCTAGACATACTGGGAAACACCAACTCAAAACTGATTTCACACAGAGCCTTTGAAATATCTTAAGCATTTTATTACTTGTACTCTCTATGAGTTTTCAAAGTATCTATTTCAGTATTATTTGGGCTACTTATATTTCAGTACTTTAGTATTTTCTGGGTCCTTTTATTAAGTTATTAAAAATAGATGCAGCTGGTAATATATTTGTCTCATCTTATCTGCAAGATGTAGCAATCTAAGTCAAAAACTTTGGGATTTTTTAACATCACAAAATAATAGAGTTTTTCTATTACATACAGAAATATTTTGTTCTACCCCATCATAGAAAATCAGCCATTCTTTCACCTTCCAAAGATAACATATTCAGTGTTAACATTTATTGTTCAATGAGTTCTGCCCAGACCAAACTGAAAAGATGTCTGGAAAAGGAATATCATGTATTTTCTGGTACATTTTTAATGGAGGGGTGAGGAGACTGGAAAGGGTTAGACCCTCTTTGCTTAGGCAAGATTTCAACTTTCCAACTTCATTTAGGGACTTGCTAGAAATAGTCCAGCCATGCAAGTAGAAGTGAGATCAGAAATTACTTCTCAATATTTTTGATTGATGAGAACAGAATAATGCCATGTACAATATGGCAGACTAATATCTATTGTGGTGGGGAAGTCTGTGCGTTTTGGACATTTAATGTTACTCTGATGTCTCTAATGCTGTTTTTTGCTCTATATTGTCAAACAAGCCATTCATTATAATTTTGAATAATTTCAGTTATACAGAATCTAGAACTCTACTCTTATCATATTGTTTCTATCAGATGTAAAGATGCAAGGGGATTGGCATGCCTAAGTCAAAACAGTAATTCCTTCACTGATGTACTACTAGTTTCCACCCCTGGTATGTTGGTGTATTTTTCCTCACATGACAGCTGAAAACTTCGTGAACACGGACTGCAAAGTCCTGTACTGAACAGCCAAGTGTCTCCTTATTGCTTCCATTAAGCTTACAATGACGTATCTTTGTGTGACTATACCTGAACCTTTTATTTTTTGTCAGTCTGAGCTATGTGATTTATTTTTCTAACCTCCATCCAGTACTGCATCTGTTCTAGATGCTGTACTCCCACTGCAATCAATCAAAAATTCTCCCCACACATTCCAGTGCTTTTTCCAACACTAAAGCCTTTTTCTACTAGTTCCCTAAAGAAAAATATTCCATGGATGAATGGACTTCAGAATTAGGAATTTGATTCTAATCAAACTACATGCATTTAACTCCTTGAGTATGTACACTGTGTGCCCCACTTCCCTTTTTGCATCTTGCTTCTTTGCTGAAAGAAACCCCCAAATTTACGGTGATCAGATCAGAAATAAATAACTGATAAACTGTGTCTTTTTTTTCAACCATGACCACTTAGCACACAAAACCTGTAAATATTCTCTCCTTAAGCAAGAAAAAGTACAATAAGCTTGACTAAGTTTGGCTTTAAAACCTCTCTGTTAAGATTCTAAAATGCTTTGTCTTGTTTTTAGTATTTGTCTACTCTACATCTTAAAAAACAGGTTTACAGATATTGGGGTGATGTTTTTAAACATGTCTACAAAAATGTTAAACTGGTCTCTGTGTTAAAAACATGTACAGTACTTAGTTACACAATACTAGACAGCTTCAATCTCAAATACCAGGAGAAATCAATTCTTAGCTGAAAGAGAAATTCTGAAAATAGACTTCTTGTTTGTTATTCAGCAAGTTATTCAGCCGAATATAAGACCAAGAATGCTTTCTTAGTCTTAAGAGAACTTGCTTCATGTGAAGGAATTTATTTTCTGTGATGGTTCTGCATTCATCAGCATATTTGAAAACAACATCTAAAGCACTTGCCATTTAATGGGAACTGCAGTTTTACAATTGACTTGCTCTGCAATTTCTGAAACCAAACCAAGCCAATCAAGCAAAGGAAACCTCTTTCATGAATCTGTTATTTACATATAAAGCAGACAGGAAAAAGGTATTTTGTTAGCTCTGGAGACACTGTTTAAGGAGGTTTTAAAAGATTAGGAAGTATAATGACAGGTGCACAGTGTTCCTTAAAATGAGACGGGAAGTGAGTATGAGACAAAATTTTATGGCATCATCCTTCAATAAAACTAAGTGAACAAATTGTTCTCTCTTAAAAATGACTAGCCACTCACATTTACAACCAAGTATTGTCCCTTTACTTGACCTTTAACACATTGTACTGCATTAATTGCCTTAACTATTCAATTAAAGAAAGTCAAGTATGGGTTGCTTCCATATTCCTTCTCTCTAAAGTGTTTTTTTTTAATATTTGTCTGAAATATTAAACTCTGCCATTGTTTTGTACTCAATGAAGCTCTGAAGTTCAAGCAAGTCAACATGTGTCATCATCTCAAAACTTAACATCCTCACTGTGCAACTTTTCAGCTAATCTTTCTAGCAAAACCTATCTCAGCATAGACCAATGACTGTGGCACTCTCTCTCTTAAACACCATTTCCAACACCGCTTATAATTACATTTCAACTGTTCTCAAGGAAAGCCTATTCCAAAGCTGCAATGAAAAAGATACCCTCTTATTGAGAGCTGGAATCCATTTATCAATTTTCTCTGTCTTTGCACCCAAAATATGAACTAATAACAATATGAAAGTAATTTGAGTATCCAGGCAGATTATCTGGACAGCTCTGAGAACTGAAGCCCACCTGGACTGCAAGTTTTCTATTGCTGAAATTCTCAAACCCACAAAGATTGACTCCCCTTCAGGATACTAAGTCCTGGGTCTTCCAGCGATGAAGCCTTACAGACATCTAAACTAAACTGAACCTTATAAAAGGAGTAAATACAGAAGAGACACTAATCAAGTTCTAATATTGAAGATCTGACCCTGAAGTTCCAAGAGAGCTTACAATTCCCACTACTTTCACATTACTTACCTTTTACTATAGCTTTTAAGCACAATTACTCTGATTCTGCAGATACTGAGAATTTTAACATGCACAATACTGTAATTTTTGAGCTATCATTTGAACAAACCATGGTGCAAGCCCAAAGACAGAAACATAACAGCATGGAGAGTATAAGCCTTCTTCTCCTAAAGAGAGAGGGGATTTTTCCTCCTGAATGTAGATTTACTTGGCAATAACAGTCAATAACAAAAGTCAGAAGCAGATAGTTAAAAGTAGGTATATTTTTACCCACAACTTTATGATTATGAAGAGTTAATTGCAAAGTTTGGAGGAAGAATCAGAGAGAAATATCTCACTTTTACAGAACAAAGTGATTAACAGAAAAGAAATTTGCCATGTGTGACAATTATTAAAAATGCAGCAAAATATAAAGCACAAGCCCATTGCTATGGTACATGCCAGGTTGTTAACCAGTATGACTCTTCAAAATGCTCCAAGTAGAGCAGCAAGGTGTTTAAACTCACCTCTTACAACAACAGAATAAAGCAGTGTTCTTGGGGTTCTCTTTTTTACTATTTTTTTCCTAACTTATACACACACATGCTGTGTAAACTATGAAACTGCAAATTAAACTTGAGTTTATAAATTAACCCATCAATGACTTCTATCTCTGCTCTTTTAGTGTTTATCTCAGTGATCATTTCTCTGCACTGAAAATTTACTTCAGGGGTTATTGAGGTGTATCAGTGCAGTGTTCAAAAGCTGTCTGAGGAGACTGGTGGGAACAGTGGCTATCTCCCACATCTGCATCCTATCAGACTGTCAAGTAGAAAGTTACCACGAACTCCGTTCACTGTTGTTCACCCAGATGTTTTAGACATTTTATCAGAAGTTCAGAGGAACACTTAAAAATAGGAATTCAGGGTAGTAAGTTGAAAAGTTTTGAAGAAGTAGATATATTTAAACATAATAAACAAATAACTCATGAAATACGTCTAATTCTCTTCTACTTCAACGTTTAATGCTTACTAAAAGCTTTTCTCCTTTCATCATCCTTGGCCAGACCATCTAGTTTTAGGCTTCATTCAAAACTCAAAAGAAATGTTCTCACAGCAGGATTTGGATCACAGCCTTTAGACTCAAACATGAAAAACTGTAATTGACAATAGCAAAAACTCATCAAATGACCTGACTGCTGGTCATGCATACTTTCTGTCACAGAAACAAATGACCTACCTTACTATTCTCACAAAGTTCAACAGAAATATCAAAGTTGCTTAAGGTGAACAACTGAAGCATGTCAAGTTTTTATATGGAAAGCATACTACCTATGAGTGACTATAATATCTGATCAGGCAACTGAGTGGATAAAGTTGTACTTATTTCTTTCTATTAATAAGTCTACTGTGTTAATTTCAAATCATTATTCAAGGTGGTGCCTACCAGGCATACACAATGAAGAGAAAATCTGCAGAAACAAGAAGTAATCTGAAAAATTGTTCCAACAACATTGATGCAGGAAGTAATAAAAACTGTAAGATAATGAAGCAGATCATAGCACTTTTCTGGATGGGAGGGAAAACATAACTACAAGGCCTCTTTTGGGCAATGTGTTATCTTTAGAGCATCAGAAAAGGCAAGAAGAGGTTTAAAACCATGCAACTATTGCTTGGTAAGTTTTGGCTGTAACGCAAGAGTCCCAAAAGGAAAACTACAGACACTGATAAAAGGTAATGCACAGCAAAACACCACTGTACTTGCTAATTCATCATATCGTTGTACTAACACAAGAGTGGATCAGAAAAAAAGGCAGACAAAGCCTAGTGGGAAAGAAGTGAGGGCTGTATCTGAATCACCCTCTCTCCTTGCAGTATCTCCTTCTGAATATGACATACTATATCCTGATAGGAATTAGGAAGAGGCCTATTAATGCTGCACTGTGTAGGTTGGAACCCGCTTTACAGACCTGCTTAAACACAGCTCAGCATACTTAACAAGTTGGTAAGTGTTCCTTGCCATACCATGAGATTTTTTTAGAGGGCATATTTCACTCATGGAAGCAAGAGAAGAATGAGTCATGAGTGATTTCATAACAGCTCTGCAGAAATTAGTCCAACAGCATGGCTGTAGGAGAACTAAGCCGGACACGCTGTCAAAGCACAGAGGAAGAAGGAGAAAGAGACCAAAACCACGAGCAAGAAGCACAGAGTGAAAAGGATAGTGCCTGTATAAACAGGAAATAAAGGAAGTGTTGCATTTCACCCTTACCATATTGTCTAATTGCTATGGATAAGTAAAACTGAAAAATTCCTTTCACACTATCTATGTGGATAATCCGAACAGTCATTTTACTCTGCCATGTTAATCTAAATCCACTTTGCTACTGTCTTGTGATAGCATTACTTCTTCCACAAAAGCCAGTGACCAAGCCCAGAATTATGGTAGACTCCCATGGCAAGAATGGCAGAATTTTTAGGCAGATCATCTGACTTTGGTCAGGAGTTCAGTCAATAAAACTTAGTGGCTTTGTGCTTGCTCTCTTCAGGGTTTTTCTATCAAGGACTCTCAGCTTTTAGCTCAATTAAGCTAAAGTCAATATAAAGAGCTCCTTAGGGAAAGTATGCCTCCTTCTTCTAATTACTGCAGTTGACCCTAGTGCCAAGGTCTGCAAAACCACTGCTGGCCTAGAATTATTGTATCTACTTACTTAAGAGACAGGCTATTCCAGATCTCCTAGTTCTTATGAAATCTATTAAATCTATTTTAGTAGCTGTGTGGCTGGCACTAGCATCAATCATTGCCAGTTTTTCAGCAAAAGTTGCTGAGCAGTGCGTGCAAACCAACAGAAAAGTCTCCAGCATGGTTCATGACAGCTTCAGTACAGCTTTCCCTCAGCATGCATGGAAAAACTGAGAAATGTTTTAATATCTGCAAGTGTTAAACCTAATATGAACCTTATACCTGGTCAGCTGATCCAGACATTAATTTGTTGCAGCAAATATTAACTGAAAAATTTAAAGAATGATAGGTGTAATCAGCCTTCTGAAAAAAAGTAGTACAGGAATAATTAGATGGGAAATCTTATTCCCCAAAACAAAAAGGAAAAAGAAATTTCCTTCAAAAAATATTCTGCAAAGTAATTGTTGGTAAGTGTCAAAAACATTTGATTGTTATCACCTTTAAAACTTCCAGCAAACCCTTTTTAAATACTGAAGAAAATTCAAAACAGTGACTTAACATTTTGCTTTGAATTTTCAGAGAAATTTATTTTCTCCATCGTGAAAACATTTAAGCTAGAATTTTTATCCCATCTCTTTTCTTTAATATACCTTTAAGTTTCAATAAAACCAATATATTTTGGGGAGAAAAATCAATCGTATTTAATATCAACAACTCAATTCTTCATCCAAATAGCTTTCCAGGAACTCAGGTATTTTCTTTCTCTTTGTATTTTTCTTAAGTGTCATTATGCAGCACATTCTGCGGTGAGACAGAGTGCTAGAGATCCATCTGTAGTATAAAAAGCTTTTGGGTGTGCTAGACAGCTCTTCTGTGACTCTCAGGCTGCTGGCTTTTCTCCATCCAGGTAGCTCCGATCACCTCCTGCAGACTCAAAACTATTCAGCCGGAACAGCCAAAACAGGCTCTGACAGTATGCAGGACTACCAGCAATTACAACATTTTGTAGCATGTGGTAATTGAGTCATTATGATCAGGCTGCAACAACTACATGAAGGGTAAGTTTTTATAATAGCTCTGATGGTAACTGCTTGCATGTTTTCTTCAGTCTGGATCAGTTATGGAAACTGCAGAGCTTAATGGTCAGCTGGAACGCGTTCCTTCCACCAGAACCACTCAGGTACTGCTTGCATATATGCAATGCCATATGAACAAAAAGGTGATGTCAGCCTGATCCAAATGGCTCTGAAACTGAGGTCACCTATTCCACTATTGAAGATACTGTGCTGCACTACAGAGTAGTAATGGTGACAACCTTACAACTCTTTTCAGATCATCTGGTAAGTCTGCTCCAGCCTGAATGCTAAACATAACTACAATGTAGTGCCAGCAGCAATTTTAAGCAGTTTTTAGTTATGGAAATGGCGAAGAGTTGTTTGTAAGTAATCAAGCAACTCCTAGATTCTTCACCAACTATGACTTGCAAACATTTGCCAGAAGTGAATTCAATTATAACTAGACAGAGAATTGCACCTTTTCTTTCAAGCTTCCTAACTCTTCATAAGTTCTACCTCTGAGGCAACTGATGAAACAAATGAGAAATAATGACAGAGACAAAAATATAAATAATTCAGCCTAAAAGAGCCGTTTGTACTTACCTTCCAGGTGGGATAAATCAACAAAAATAAATACCACCATACTTACATTCAAACCTTATCAATAGGGTAAAATGGTCTTACTTTGCCTGACTGCAGAGAAGGGGTTGTGATGAAGGAGCTTCAGCAAAGTATAAGGCACAGGGTGGGCCAAATGATACAGGCGTGATACAGAGTTATCATGAGAGGTCTGGAAAGCCAACTTGCAGCACCTACTGCTTTTATCACTATGAAGTGATAAGTGAACCACATGTTCACATCCCTTTCCTAATGGCAGCAAGGCCACCCTACACCGTATGTAGCAGGACCAAAGCAGTTCTGCTACCTACAGCAGACTTCTGTTCAAAGCAACTCTCTGCTCTGCCTGAAGCTAGTCCTGCTCCCAGGACTGTATCCTGATCACTAACCAAAGGTCCAGGTTCATTTCAAGAGCCAAAGCAGGAGCTATAATAGAAAATCACCTTATTCTGGTTGTAATCTGTGACTCTTAGCACAGATGCTATGTGAAACATTATTTAATGAAAAATTATGACAGTAGAAAAATCCAGTTCCAGTGTACAAACATTTAACATTATTTTGTCTCATAGTTAAATCTCCTTTAAACCATTTTCTTTTTTTCCCTGCAGATGAAAATCTTGCTATTTCATTCACAAGCAACAAGCTGCCCTATTCTGAGAAAGCAATTACTTTACAGGAAATAATAGTATCAGAAGTTTCTGGAAGCATGTGGATTACTAAAAAAACAAAACTAACACAACAGTATTATCTTCCACTTAGAGCTGACATCTGCATGGTCTTTCAAACGGAAAGGTCTAAAAAGCTCTGATGTCTGAAGTAGCTGATCACTGAACTGCCCACCAATGAGAAATAATCTATTTATGTGACCATATCTGAGTTGTTACGAGAAGATGCGGAAGTGCTCTGTCCTTTTAAGGAAAAGTAGGACCATTAGTCCCATGGCTACCAGATCTGCACTGTGCAGAATAACAGGTCTGTTCCCTCATTTCTGAGAAAGAACTTGTAGCGTACATGGTGCATTGCAGACTATCTCGGATCCTTCTGCATTGTAGTTTATTTCTGTCTCTTCTGCATTTCAGAAGAAAGAAGAAATTAATCCTTTCTTTTTGCAGTGATGGCACTTTTCTCCCCTTCACAGTCTGAGGGAAAAACAGCCATTTGACACTTTCACAAAGGTGTGACAGGGTGGTCTAGCTATTTGTTGTAACTGAAAAGGTTTTTCTGCCAATGTTCACAGTTGTGAGGAATTACCACTCAAGCGAGTTGATCTAAGCTTTCATTACTTTGTAATAAAGGACCTGAAGTACCAGTACTCAGCCCTTTCCAATGCTTGTCAACATGATCAAACACATGCTATTATTTTCGGGCCCATTTTTACCAGAGGCAGTCTTAGTCTAGAGCACTGGAACAGGAGTGCAATTACAAGTCATACATCCTAAAAATTTGCTAATAATGTTAACATCTGTACAGTTTGCAGGTAACTAGCAGTCATGTAAAACTACCACAATTTTTCCCTCTGACCAGACCAGTGCCTTGGCTACCACAAAGGATCTGCGGTACAAGAAATGCTAGAATTAGTGGACACCTGGGTAAACAAAATCTATTTGGGGAGTCAACATGACTTCTGTAAAGAGACGTTTTGTCTTACAAACTCCTTGGAGTTCTCTGCAGGCTTCAGTTGTGCTATGTGCATTAATATGACCCAGCTGACACATTTCACTTGGATATCCAGAAAGTTTCTGGCAAAGACTTTCACCATAAGCTTTAAAGGCCACTAATAAACCATTTTATAAAAAGCAAAGTTTTGGCATGGGTAAGCAACTGGTTAAGAAGTAGGGCATAGGAGCAAATGTGAAAGTGTAAAAACACAAAAAAGTCACCAGCAGAGTCCCAAAGGGGTCTTTGCTGGGATTCACACTAATTAGTGTATCCAGAAAGTATTTGGAGAAGCAGTAGAAGAGTGGAAACCTGTTCCAGACAGTAGATACCTTGAAGGCAAACTGTAAAGAACAGAAAAATGAGTCTCTTACGAGACAGAATGACCAGGCAATAAAGTGACAAATAAAATTCGACATAGATAAGCATAACAGTGCCCTGAGTGCACAAAAAGTTCTTAATTGGCTTTCAGCTCTTGCTGGGTATTTCCTGTAGGTATATCTGTCTCTGGCCTTTGTCTCTGGCTACTCCTAACAAGACTCTCTGGATGGAGCCTGGACCTGCTTCTTCACCTCACCCTGTCTATTAACCCAGCCCTGACATGGTGAAACTGTACCCAGTCAGTGAGGACTCTGTCTGTGCTGGGGTCAGCCTGGCTTCCAGATCCTCCTCCATCACGGGCAACCCAGCTCCTGCTGCTCCCAGCCAGGTGACAGCCCAGGGCATGTGTGGATGTCCCAGCCTGGGTTTAATGAAGCTGTTGAGCCACAGGAAAAGGATGCATGGGTGTGGGTCCTGGGTGGGGATGGTCTGGGCAAAAGAGGGAGTAGCCAGGTTCTCTCAAGCTGGGAAAGAAACGATGTAATGGAGAACAGACAAAGGTCTACAAAAGGTCTGTAGGTGACAGGGAAAAGAGAGATAAGGAGTACCTGCTCACTGTCATCACTTAGTGGCCCTTTGTTATAAAAGCCAGGTTCAAAGCAGGGAAAACAAGGTGGTCTTCATACAGCAGGAAATGTCCTCCCTGCCCGAGGACAACTGTGGATGTGCAAGTTTACAGGGAGTGGGCAACTAGCAGGCAGAAATCCATTGCAGGCTAAACAGGCAAGCCACAGCAGCCTCCGTTAGATCTGCATTCCCAAAATGCAAGGAGTTGAAGACTGAGAGAGTTTTGAGGGAAAGTATCAAGTACATGGGCCTTGTTTTAACTCTTCTATTCTAGGTGCCCAAATATGAACATTGGGCTGCTATGACCATGTCTTAAAGAAGTAACAGACTTACTTCTGTTCCAAGGGCAGATGGGCATCAAGACTTTGTCCATAGTTATAGGAAAAAAATGATTTAATGTAATCTGTAATCTGAAAATTGACACAGTTATTAAACATTCCCTAATTTCTAGAAGACTCATTTTTCTTACCACTAGCTACAAGCCTGGAAAGTAAGATAAACAACCTCAGCTCTAAAGGAAATCCTTTTTCAAATCTGGTGTCTTAAGGATTACGATCCTTGTTCTTTTTGAGGATGTTGGCACCGAAGGCACTAAGGAAGCAGGGGGTGCTTGGCACTGCATCTCAGCTCCAGTCTTTCATCTAGCAGACCATCTTGACATCAAAGATATTCTTCCCTTTACTAAATATATTTATTTATTTACTTTACTTATTGCTGAAGAAGTAGGAATCTCTCCACAAAGCTCTGGGCACCCTGCCTTTACCTCGGATACACAGAAAGACTGTACGCACTTCAGAGAACCCCACTTCCTAGAAAAATGCCACCTTCCCTCAAACTCCAGTCCACACAGAACATGCTCATCCAGACTCAAACACTCCCCAGGTGCTCCTTCAGAAACCAACACTGCAGAACTAAAAGCCGTAACACCTTTTTTCCCTAGATAGATATTTTCTTACCACTCTTTTGCTAAGAGCAACATTGAATCCTCTATTCCTAATGCCAACTGTTTTGTTTTCTATGTCCAACAGCACAACACGAATCAATCATCAATAAACTGAAAATTACATTACCTTAAAAACTAACAAACACACAAAAAAGCAAACAAGCAAGCAAAGAAACCACCCAAAACACAAATCAAACTGCATCCATGCATCACCTTGGAGAAAATAGCAGAGAAGATGAAGAAATTATATTTTTCAAATGTGTAACCAGAAATTCCCCTTAATTATACATATAATAAAAAAATGAAGTGAAAATAAAAATCTTTCAAGTGATAGGACCATGCTGGAAGTCTGAAAAAAGAGTATCTCTCTGTTCCTTTTTTTCCTTTTTATTATGAAATACCGTGTTCTGGTATTACATAGGTTGTGCAGAACCAGGTTGCAGTTGTTCTAACTGCTGGATCATTCAAAGGCTGCAATAAATAATTACATGAAAAAGGAAGTTCTAGTCCTAAGCAAATTGCTTCACAGGGAAGTAGTCTGATTACTCCAATCACTGCCAATTTCAGCTTCCTTAAAATGCCTCAAAAATATAGTGGAGAACATCCTGATTAAGTGGGAAAGAATGAAACGAGAAAAGTAAGTAAATTGCATTTTGTTAAGTGGAGTTTCTGCTCTGCATATGGGATACACTAGAATTTTAACTACACATCTCTAAGAGTAATTATAGTTTTATCTGCATATACACAGACATCTCAACAATACAAACCCCTCCCAGAAACAGTCAGACACCATTAGGGTTGCACAATCAAGGACAACTGAAGTTAGGAAATGCCAGAGTTAACCTTCCTCTGGCCTTTCTGCACAGATAATTGAAAAAAAAAATCTTCAATTACATAATCACATACTACTGTTTTTGCAGGATCTCATTCAGTGCACAGGAAGGACAAATCCCATGAAATAAGCAACTTTGCAGTATCCTGCTTTACTTCTGTTCTTCGATGTGCTACCCTTAGCCTTGAAGTCATTCCAGCCCTCTCCTGAGACATTATCACTGACTTCCTCATGAGCTCTTCTGTGGTGTTCATTAGTGTATTTGAACGTTTCTCTAACAGTTATTTTATTTAAAAACTTACAATATGACTGTGACAGAAGAAGTATTCTTAAACTCGTTTTACAGAAATATATCAAGATGAGAAAAATCTTCTGATGTTAGGTGTCTCAGACATACAAGACCTAACTTACTTGTGATTTGCAGCATTATATAAAGGTTAATAGAGTCAAAGACAGTTCCTATTCACCTCAGCAGCAAACAGAGATGCAAATCATTCTATAGGTTTAAATTAGTGACAGAAACTGAGACACATTAAAGACAGGCATGAAATTCAATTGCTGAGCCACCTGTAACAAAAAATAGAGACAGAATTCAGCTTTCTAGCACAGCCTTCAGCCACCCTTGCCGTGAGATCTCCTTGCAATCCAGTTCCTCATTCAGTGTACATATTTTACCTCTGGCTACACTTTAAGCAAAGACCTTAAAAACCATGTTTGTTTTCAGCCTCCTTGCATGTCTACTTTGTACAAAACTGAAGGCCAATGACAAAAAGCAGGTGGCTTTGTAATATACCCTGCATCATCACCAGGGATGTGAAAATGGAAAAATCCATTTCCTAATTACTGGGTTGCCAGCTTTCTAGCCTTAGTACTTTCTTTTATATATTTTCTTACTGAAGTTTTCCTTCTATTATTTAAAATAAGTCAAATTTGAAAACTACCTTTGTGTGACAATCAAAGGAAACCTTCCTCACTGGTCTATCACACCACACAGATTTCTGAAATATCAACTAAACTAGCAAATGTTGACTCTAGATTATAATTCTCTATTTCACTAGCTGAATCCCAAGCTTTCCCTCACCTCCACATAAGACAGGAAATTACTGCCAAATAAAAACCTGTGGATGTCTTACTCTTTGTCAGAATTGGTCTGATTAAAAGACTTTGTTACTTTAAAGCAGTAACAGACAAGTAAGAGCCATTTAATAGCATGTACCATTTCAGAAATAAACATACTGTGTCATAATTAGAAAAAACAGATTACAAGGAGATGGCATTACCCACATATAATTGGGAGCCTGGATATTCAGTTAAACCTCTCTTATTGCTGCTCATAAAGAGGTGCTCACAATGAAAGCCATTATTCATTCAAGTCTCATACAGATATATTTTTCCGTGACCAAAGCAGCCTGTACTCAAGAACATAATTTACTTAAAGTGTGGACAAAGGCTCTGTGCTGTGTGTCTGGATTTAGAAATCTGTCAGCACACACAGGCACACAGAAGATCCACCTGCACAATCCAAATAAACACAATACCGTGTTTCCGTATGGATATTTGTCCTTAAACTGATACAAAATGTTAGTTCAACATTTGCTTCTGTTAAAGTTTAAGTTGTATCATAAACATATAATGTTTTAGGATAATTTTATCAGTAATTTTTACAATATATAATGCTTTTATTTTTTAAAGTAACATCAAAGAAGAAGTCAAGTAGCTTTATTTATGGCAGTACACTAGCACAGGGTAATGGCTGATGCTACGTCTAGACTATATATCTCCAGTGAGATATGATAATATCTAGTAGTACTCGTTTACTTATGAAAGCTCATGTTACATGAAGAAAAATAATGAATACCACCATTATTATTATTTAATATTTATTTTATTAATTCAGGTGGAAAATCCTCTTTGAGCTGCTTTATAGCTTTAAAAATGTAACTGGCAAATTGCTAATCTTACTGAAAGCTTCATATGTGTAATACATACCATAACCTCAAGAAAGGTCCATAAGG
>VZTR01022347.1:152451-195720 GCA_013400775.1 Chaetops frenatus | reverse complement strand
GCTGCTTTATAGCTTTAAAAATGTAACTGGCAAATTGCTAATCTTACTGAAAGCTTCATATGTGTAATACATACCATAACCTCAAGAAAGGTCCATAAGGGAACATATTTCCCAGATTAGTGTTTAGACTGGGCATATTGGTTTTCAGTGTTTTCCATAATTGTTGACAAATTGGTAAGCATAGCCCAACAGTGGTACATAATAGTGCAGAATATCTGCCTGCTTGCCAAGTAGCTGGCTCTTGAATGTATATAGCACCTTGGCCATACAAAGTCAACTTGCACAGCATTTGACTGTCATGTCTGTTACCATCAGTATTTGTACACACACTCCTAAGTTTACACGCCAACACCATAATTACTATGCGGAATGATAGAGGAGGAATAAATGGGGACTGCCAATGAGAACTACTGTGAGAGCCAGTATTAAAAACTGAATCACAAACATTGTAAGAGAATTAAATTATAACGAAGTATAAAGAAATAATTGCATGTACCACAGANAAAAAAAAAAAAAAAAGTTTCATCAACTGCTATTAAGTAATTTGTGTTCGTGACTCACAATGGTCACGTTCTGATGACCAGATTCCAGTTTAAGACATTTTTTTTAATTACAAAATGTAACACTATTTTTCTATTCTGCTGTCAATGTATCATTTCTGATACTGAATTCTGCAAAGGAAAATCAATTACAATCTAATTTGAAATACCGCAAATTGCTAAAAGGTCTGATTTTATTTTTAAGTTTGGCTTGATCCCTGCTAATAAAAGATGTTTTTTCAGATTTCAACATATTTCAAATGAATAAACACAGTAGCTGATTAAGATAAGAAGCCTTTTAGACCTCACCCTAAATATTAAAACTCTGGCCTGGCTGAGCTATCATCTCCCTAGAAACACATGCACTAAATTAAAATAAGAAGAAAGCTCAAAAAATCATGCTACTATTATCAAAAGCAATTCACTTCAAAAGGAAAAACAAAGCTTTCCTCTGTGCATTAGGATTAAAAACCAGAGTGGATGTCTGGATTCTTATGACATTTTAACTGACTCTGACAGTTACTGAACAATCCCCAAACATAAGCAGTAAACCTAGCTGAAGAGAGTGACAGAGCAAAAGTTCTGGCTTCTCCTTGTCACAGTTTTTGAGAGTGCTAAGAATATTCATTTCCCACTGAATATCTGAGAATCTGAGGTGCTCTGACTCCCACAAATGGCACTATGTCCCAGAAAAATCAGGAACAGTGCTGGAATAAAAAGTATCTCAGTATCACTATTTCCAGAGGAGTTTGCGTATCTGAATTTTTTGCTGGAGCTCAAGTCAATTCTTAAGTACCAACAAAGGATTCACATGACATGGGGATTACACAGACAAAAAACAGAATACAAAATCTCTTCCATTTCACTGGGTGAGATCACAGTGATCTGCAGACAAAACCCACAAGTTACAATATAGAATCATTGCCAAGTGTACGCAGCAGCTCTTCTTTCATTCTTTAAGCCTTTTCCCCTTCTGAACAGTGAACAGTGATGCAGCACCATGCAAGTTAAATCTTTGAAAGCCATGGGGCAGAACTTTGGCTTCCTCTGACATAAGAACACTGCTTGGCCAAGACACTAGCTTCTAAACAGTTTCTGTTCGGAAATTTGGGGAGGGACTTTCCAAAGAGCTCCACAGTGATGCACCTCTGTCCTTATTCAAGGATAGTAAAACCTACACTGACTTTGGTGGAACGCATAAAATGTATGTTATGCAGTCCATGGAGGAACCACCAGAACACACACAGCTGAACATCCACTTAAGAATTTCCTTATATTTTAGTCCAGAAGTTGTGCAAAACTATTTGGATCAAAGCAGATTTGTCTCAGTTTCACCATTACTAAGCATAAAAAAGCAAAGCACACACCTTCTATGAAATTATTTCATTATTTTCTCAATCATGTTATTAGTAAGTTATTCTCCTTTAATTTCTTGGAAAGAATACTTATTTAAGAAAATTTCTTCTTTAGAAAAAAACAAGGCAAAATTTTAAAATTAATGTAGTAATTTTCTCCTTCAGATTGAGAATATTTATTACACTATTACACCAGAAATATGACTAGGACGATAAGGCAAGATAAATGTTTTGAAAACAATAGCTCTAAAAACTGGACTCTTCTCAGCTACATTTCTGGCATCTGCCACATTCCATTGCTATGATGTGTTATTCAGAAAAGATTTATGCAGCCAAGAATTTTTTTCCTACGATCTTGAGTTCAGCTATTGATTCTATGATTGAATTGCCAGTAATTCAATTTTGTTAAGCTCTTAAATAAAACCAACTTCAGACACTTTTGTTGAAGGTAGTAGTCAGATGAGTCAGTATGCACAGGAGTTGTGTAAAATAGAATACTTGTATCAAATATGTCAATATTGCTAATAAAGAGGGGAAGAAACCCACTCAAAACTAAAAACAACTGACTATGCCACATATTACTTGCAGGTAACTCCAAAGTTACTAGTTTTTGGCCAGAGATTTATAAATTTCTCATTTGGTATAGCCCACATGAAAAAATATGTGTATATTTTATTAGAGAGAGGGACTGTATACATAGAGATGTGTGCCTTTTTAATTCTCAGTATTATCTTATAATTGTCATGTGCCACCAGAACGAGAAATTTATTATTTTACCAATGCTGCTTCTACCTTTTTGACTTCCACAGAGACCTTTCCAGGAATGCAGAAAGGTTACAAGCAATTCACTTGTAAAGCAGTGAAATAATCACTTAACAGTAGAGCAATTCCTCATATGCAGAGACAGGCAGAGGGAAGCCCTGAATGGTGGCATTTCTGATATACAATGCCTCTGCCAGTTCCAATGGAAAGATTTTAGCAGAAGCACATCCAATCCAAAATAAGATGAAAATACTGGGCATCATGGAAATGGTACACTGCCAAAACCTGACAGGTCAAAGAAAAAAAACATACACTTTATAAACCAGCTATATAATAAACTGTAACTAGAGCAGTTGGTGCACACTTAATGTACCAGGCTTACCCATGTGAGGGAGGGAACCTATTATTGTTATTGTTACACTTCCTTTAAGTACCTTTATCAGGCAAACAATTTTTTTAAAACCCTACAATTTCTAACCCATTGTGCAAATGATGCCTTTTTTCAATACCCACATTTTTCCCTTTTATTGTTGTGTGTCTATTACATACATACATAAATGAAATATAATGGTTTTTTAAACCAAAATTAAAACCCAAGTTTAGTTAACATCATTTGGGAGATTTGTTGCTCAAAACACTGGATAGGTGGGCACCCATACCTGCAATGAAACGACTCAGTTATTTTAGATTTCTTTGCAAAAGACTTACTGCTGTTCTTTTCTGTACTTTTAACATCTCATCTGACAAGGGATTTCAGGATTCTCTGCTTTCAGTTTCTGTAAAGTGCAGTATGATACATAACTAATAGACTTTGGATGTGGAGTATATTTAGACAGATTCAGAAGAAAAAACCCACTAAAATATCCAAAATTTAAACCCATTTATAGACACTTCCTGTAAATTCAAGACAATGAAAAAAAACAGTTGCCCCCACACCTCAAAAAAAAAAAAAAGGCAGAGGACTGGGTCAATTGTAAAAATGCCTCTGTGATAACTTCAACCATGAGGTCTTTCTCTCCACCTAAAAAGCAAGTTCTGATTAAAAAATGCCTGGAGTTTCATAGTATGGATTTGTCACTGCACAGTTCTTAATTAAAAGAGCTCCGAGTAGCCAGAGCATGCATCTGAACAAAACAAACTCTGTTCGAGACAGGGAGTTGCAGCTTTCTGTCTGACACCCGTTAAGAAGCATATTCATGAGTGAAAAAATCTGGAATTAGGAAAAAATCTGATTGCATTGTATCCTTTCAAAAATTAGGTTAGCTGTGTGGCAATCTTTTCATAGATCTACCCTGCAAGCTCTTGCAGATATTTAGCTCTGGAAAAAAAAAGCAGTTGGTTGTTTTATAGTGTGCTGGGAGACAGCTGGACTGCTTTGGGGCTATCCAGAAGAAAAATGGTTTCAACAATAGGAATTAACTTTTTGTCACACTTTAATTGAGTAAACTATTTTCCAATACACACTTTTTCAGTCTACAAGAAACTTTCGAACATTAATTTCTCTGAAAATATGCCATGCTGACACTTCCATACAATATCAACTGTCTTACATCTTAATTAATATAGCAGTGGTTTTAGAGGATTATGCAATCGGAATTACCACTGTGGTGGCCTCTATTGCTAAATATGACTCTTTGCTACACTGCAATTTGGACAAACCAGTAAATAACTGAAGAGATGTTCAGAAGTTACTGAAAAGGAAATTCACAGAATGGGAATTTGTAAACATGTTTGGGAGCTGAAATTTTAAGAACAATTAGCAAAATTGTTTCCAACTAATAAATTGAAAACAGTCAACATACTGTTCAAGAAGCTGTAGTCCCAGACAATATGGGAAAAAAATAAAGCAAAAAACTCCACAAAACCTACAACAGGAAAGATCAAAAGAGAACACAAGTTCACAATGGTACCAAAAAATTAGGACTGGAGCTGGGTTTAGGGTGGAAAGTGGCTTGATCTTCCAAGAGAAGGCAATTAAAAATTGACCAGTGTGAAAAATATCTGGATGCCAGACAACATAGGCAGACCTCTAGCTCTGAATTGTCCACTTAATTTTCCTGCACTGCAACGAGAGTTAGAGCTTAGTCTGTCATTTACAGGAACTGAACAGACCAACAAGCACTGAACCCAGACAAAACAAGAGGGATTTCTGGAAACCCTCCCCTCCCTTGATATGTATGCTTGTATTATCATATCTAGGGCAGGAAAAAAGTAGTTTTCGTTCAACATATCACAGCAAGGGATGTACTTCACCAATGTAACTTATCATTATTACTTTAATAATTTTGTTAACTCTGTAGAAAATGTTCACAATCTATAGCTAAAATACTTTCTTTTCAACCTACAGGAGAGATTTTTCTCTTCCATGATAAGAGGAAGAAATTCAGAAACAGTACATGTGAATTATTTAATCAGATGTTTTTCATACACAATCTTAACAAGGAATGTAACTTTCCAAGTGAGTTTTCTTATATTGCAGTACCTTACTAGATTATAGCTACAATTCTCTTACTTAATTTTTTTCAGATTCTTGAAAAATAAACATCATATATGGTTTTCTTAATTTTAGTACTGTATATCTGTCTCAGACATCTCTGCGTTGTGGTTGTGTGAAAATGCAAATTTTAACATTTCTTTATCAGAAAGTGATAACTGAGGCCTTGCTCTAGTAAACATTACATGTTACACCTTGTGCAAAACACTTAAGCAATCCCACTAAGTAAACAAATACCATGTTCTAGCAAAAATAATCATGGACGTAACAATAGGCATCTAAAATCTGCAAGGTCAGCCCTTCCAATTAATTGAGAAATGCTGACTTTACAGTGGCAATTACTCACCTCTGAAAGGTCCACTGGGGTATTAAATCAACCATTTTAATTACTCAGTATTAGTTGTGATACATATTGAAATGCACATCACACAACTGTTAGACTTGTATGTTAGCAACTTTTACCTGTAAACTTCTATTTCTAGTTAACACCTTCACTTCATGATGCAATGCTTCTCACAGTAGTAATCCACAGGAGAAAAAAAAGTGTCATTCTCAAATACTTCAGTTTTTTAATAAGACAGAAACACATTTTGCTCTAAAATGTTCATTCACTTTATTGAGAGCAACTGACGAATACCATAAAAAAATTTTTTTTTTCACATAATAACCTCTACCAGGGCAGCCTTTTGTAAAGTACAGGCCAAAAAGCCACAAGTCATCTTGGGGCTATTCTTGGATATACTACTAAAGTAGGCACTTTTATTATATGGTGTGATAAACAGTAATGACAAACATTCAAAATTTTGTTGGCTATGCTTTTAATTTCTAACAGAGAACAGAGAAAATGAGGCAAAAATAATTTATAAACATTCCAAAACCCTGTAGGTCATAAAGATTGGATGTTCCATGACAGGCTGTTCTTTGAAGGCATATTCTTTATAGAGAGGTACATGATTTAGCCTTTGTTCTTATAAAGGAGTGCAGAGACCCTGTACAATGAGGTTGTAGTCAGCTGAGAAATGCCTGAACACATTCCATATCGGTTCGGCTGCGAGGGCGTGTCAGAGGAGGGGGTAAAAATGACTGTGCGTTTAAGGTAGTATTGTCATGATTAATGCAATGAGGTTGAAACATTTAAGGAAAAAGAGTTATCAACACCATCAAAAGATTATAGATAAAAAAAGTAAACAGAGGTAATGAGAGGCAGGTTCCTGTGAAATTCATTTCAACAGTAATTTACTTTTATATTAACAAACTGTCAACTGGAGGAAATACAAGAAAGCCAACTAGCAACTTTTTCTCAGCAAGATTTGTATGAATAGAAATTCTAAACACATGCCTCAAGCCAGCAAAAATTTAGATATTAAACAGAACATAAAAGGGATAGCTTATAATATGTTTTGTTTAAGCTAAATTAAAATATTTTTTTAGAAAACTGACAGAAAGATGAAAGATGAAAAAAAACTTTGGAACTATTCACTAAATACATAGATTCCTCCTGACTAATCTCTCAATTACTCATGATTTATGTATGCCTCTGTAAGGAAAGAGACTGCCAGACTGAATATTTTTTCCAAACTTTTTAGATGTCCTGACTTTTTTCCACAACTTTCAGAAATAAGAATTTCCATGCCCGAGTCAGGGACAGCACTATCAGTCACAATTATCTTGCTCAGCAATAAATGCACACCCGTTCCCACCCCGAGATGCCATGAGAGGAGTTCGACAGAGCACCAGTAACAACTTCGTAAAGCCACCCCCTGCTGTACCTGAGGATTGTGCTGACTGACTGGGTTAATGCCTTGGCACTTCAGTTCTTGCTCTGCACGTGGTAAGAAAGAGGAAGATAAGGGAATGTGCTGACAACCATTTAATAATTTGCTCAGTGATAGGATCTCTGGCCCCTGTCTGGGGTAGGCAGCTTGAGATCTGTGGTGAAAAAACCACATTTCCTGACTTGGCTGTGCCAGATAAAGCCCAATCCATTTTCACGGTGTCACTAACTCTTGCTGCTAGCGCTGGTGGCATGAGCAATACTTCCCACCACACTGACTCCCAATCTCTTATTAGGCTTCTGGACCCACCAAGTCACTCCAAAATGTTCCCATAAACATGGAGGACTTCAACCCCTCCTTTATCTACACAGACACAATCAAGGAGCAAAACAGACAAAGATGCTCTTATATTGTGGATCATCATCAGATATGTGGGTGAAGGACCTGCTTCAGATTTTTTTTTTTTTCTTGATGAATTCAATTTCATTCAGCATGAAGTTTTGCTTTGAATCACCACTAAAATTAAGATTCCAGGGGCTATAATAGAATTGAAATTTACGCTTGGGTGAGCTCCTGAGAACTGATTAAACTGCTCTTAGGACATGGAAATATGACTACAGTCACCAGTGCACTTTACTGATGGATGACCAAAAGGACAAATGTTCATTCTGGCATCAGCTACAGCCATAGTAATTTTGTGATAACATCAGAATGGGGCAAAATGCAGAAATAGTGTAGTAGGAATTACAGATGTCCTCATGTCTTTATTAAAATAAATATTTTCCACATTCTGAATAAAACTAAATATGGTTGCACAGCAGTCAAAACCTAAAATATTTATTGACTCCTATGTAATTATAAGTCTACTAATGACATAAGAAGGTAAAATCTCTCATGAGGATGTTGCCATCTTCTCCAATGTTCAAATGTTCAAACTCTGAAAGTCCAGTGCTGAAAAGACACTCAAAAACTAGTAAATAGTTATGCACACTGAAATATGCATTTAAGGTCACTGAGAAAACTCAAGTTCTACTCCTGGGTTACCAAAGAGAGTGCACAAAACTCCAAAAGACGGCACAATATTGAAACATTAGACATTTTATTATGACAGAAAAGCAAAAAAGCAAGGGGGGGACTAAACTGAACATTTTTGTGATACACCTGAAGCAACTGATTTTGACCTTCCATACTGAACTGCTATGTCAGATAAAAATTAAGCCATTGAGGCAGGACAAACACCAAGACAATTTTTTAGGCACAGCAAAAGCACTGTCATACTCCAAGAAGTGCAATTTCCAAAGGATCTCCTCATTTCCCAGATATTTAACAAAAAGAGATTCTACAGGACAATGATTAAGAAAGAACTACAGGTATTAGGGAAATTTGGAAATTATATCATGTATTTCTCAGCCCCAGGGAAGGAGGAGTGTAGATTTAAACCACTTCTGGTAGATATTACTATACATTTCCAAGGACTGGGATTTTCCAGTCTTTCCTGACATCTGTTTCACTGCTATCTAAACCCCATGATGAGAGGTCCTCCCATCTTTTATCTTGTTGTGATTTAGGCCCTTTTTTTTTTTGCCCTTTCAACTGCCTGGAATGATCAGTCTATCCCTTCCCACTGCATCTACCTCCTTAAATAATCTCAGTTCTTATGCGTTCCCTCTTCTGCCTATAATAGACAAAAAAAATCTGAGTTCTGCCTTCATTAGTTATGTTTTCCAGAACTCTCTTCACTTAATTTCTTCTCCTCTGGGCTCATTGAAACCAATGAAATGTACATACAAACAAAAAGTTAGGAATATCTGAATCTCCTATAAAAGCAGATTTAACTGATTCTGTTTAAAATACTCCCATTCTAACATCTCAGCTCCTATGCAGTCCTTCCACTGGAAGACAGGCAAGCTGTTTACAAGGGAGGCAAGACATACACTTGTCACAGGGAAACTGAGGCACAGCTAAATGACCCACATGAGACCATCAGGGACATCTACCCCAGACAGGACTGGAACCCTGACAAGTTACTAACTGAGCTGTGCAGTAACTTCACCCTCACTCACAACACATGACCTGAAGCCAGTGTGCCCAAACCACTATGGCTGCTGAGATTTTAACTAAAGTATGTTACACTTTTATCAATCTTTTTCCTGTTAATAATTTCTTTCTGTCTTTCTGTTTCAAGTGTCACAATCCACCCATTGATTTCTTTGAGGTATCAGACCTACATTTTTGAATTGCATACCACTTATGCACCTGCTTGTCAGTACCCTACCAATTTGTGGCTAAACATTCTTTCCACAGATCATCTCGCTCCTATTCTAAGTTTTCTGCTGTGCAATCCCTCTCCTAGGCTTTGTTTCTGAAAGCAGGCCCAGTACTGTAGTTTTCCTCAAACTAAACTATAAAATTATTACTTTTGCATTTTTCCATGTCACAGTGTGACTGATATCTTTATCCTTATGAATAGCCCCTTAAATAATCCATAAAACCTGGACCTGATGATCTTAATCCGTTGCTTGTATGTAACTTCCTCTGGGCAAAGCTTAATAAGCACCAATAGCTTTCTAAGCTTACAGCTCACTAGAGAATCTGGATGAATGTCAGGCTTTTATGAGATTTCTACTGTAAATTCAGTAAAGCTTAAGCTGCCAAAGAGATTATGAATACCATATGAATCCACAGCCAAGGTGACCAATACCTTTTAAGAACATGAAATAAAAAATGCAGGAGCAGCAGTTTCCAACTTTGTCTGTCTTGCTCTATTAGAAAAAGCAGATGAAAAGACTCCATTTTGCAGCATAACCTATGCTTTTACATCAAAATAAAAAGAAATATAAACCCTGAGGGTCTACAGGCAAGTACTGCCAAATGACAGATTCCTGTAAAGGTAAATGTCTCATTTTCATTTCAGTCAAGTATTAACAGCAGACTACCTATCATCTCTTTCACTGCTGAACAGCAAACACCTCTCTATTGAACCTGGGCACTTCCAGTGTACCTTATTTATCTACTTATCATTCAGGCAGACAGGGAAATACCTTTTCAATTTATTGAAAGTTTTGAAGATTTCAAATCTATTCCTGAGGAGGCAAGAAAGGAAAAGCCCCCACAGGGATGCACTTGAGACTGGAACACTTTGGCTGCTTTTACCAATCCAACAGCACCAATCATTTTATTGCTGAGGAAGTTAGCCAGGGGCATATATGATTTTATAGAAGTGTATCTTGGAGTTTGGCACAGGGCTTTTGACCTTGTTCAGCACCAGCATGGCTAGCCATGGTGTGCTGCAATGCACAGTTGAGTTTGTGGTTGGCTTTCTCTGTCCTCACACTGGCTGGGACCTTCTGGCTCACGGGGCTTGGGTTGCTGTGTCACCTCCACTTTTAGTTATCAATTGACTGCCATGAAGAGGAATTAGCAAAGGATAATAACTTTGCCATCCTAATGTTCTAGTCACCAGGTAACAGCATAAAGCAGATGTAAATTAGAGGGGGTTTTGCTGATTTACTATATGCTAAGAATGGCAGGAGCATGGCAGTCCAAATATGGACTGGGAACATGGCAACACAAAATCCATCAGCCAATGGAGCCACAGGTGAGAGCAGATCCTAAATGTGCTTCTGGCTACAGTTTAATGGAAATGGAAAACACCTATTAAAGCGACATGAATATGGAAAGTACTACTGCACAGCAATAACATTGTTTTGCCTCTAAAAAAAAACCAAAAAAAGTGTAGGTTTTAAAAATTAAAAAAAGCACTTTTTAAAAAAAGAAAAACATTACCAAAGAAGCTAGAAGCCCTTTCTATATATAAACAATCTTTTTTCCAATGGCAAGCCTGTCAAAGCCAAACTACCCATCTGATACAGAATTAGCTGGGCACCACAAGCTGCTCCAAAATTTTCATATGCTCCAGAATAAACTCCAGACATTTTTTTTCCAGCAAAGCAGCTGGATCTCCTAAAATACTTTGCACTCTAGTGGTTAGGACAAGACATTTACTAAATAAAATCTCTCATTCATATGTTTAAAGAACACAGTCAGAATGTTACATTACACTGTGCTGAAGCGTCACCACAGATCAAGATGATGTCAAGTTTAAACTGACGCTTCTTTACAATGTACAGTTATCTTACATACAATTTGTATATACTTTGCTGAGAAATGTTTCTATTACTTGAGTCATAAAAGCTTTTAAAAATATTAAGCACACTCCAGGTATTTTACAAATTTGAACCACTGTGAAGGGTTATTGAACCCACAATCTGCAGGCACAAGCAGTACCATGGAAAACAGAAGAACTACGATTAACCACGGAATTTCAACAAGCAGAAGAAATCTCAAAACAAGGTAAATGCAAAGAAGAAACAAAAAGAAAGAATTCAAAGAAATCCAAAGGAAAAAAAGCCAGAAACAGTGAAATTGTAAAAAACGGCAAAAAAGAAAATTCAGCAGTAGCAAAACAGAAGACACAAGCTATAAAATCACAAACAGTGATCATAATGCATCACTTTCATCAAAGTGTTATATTGTGCAGAATTCAAGCATACATAAACATAATCCTCGGTCATTAAAACTTTGGCTCCTAGATCATTTATTTATGCAAGAAGATAAATTTCTGACTTACCTGCTTGCTGCATGCATATAATATATGTGGTAAACAAGCAGAGACAGTGCTGCAGCTTCCATTTCCAGTGATAGCACCACATTTCACTTACATGAGACATCCTGTGAGAAAAAAGAAAAGCAACCAAAAATTCAGGCAGTTTTACAAGACAAGAAAATGAGGAAGACTGTTGTTAGTCAAACTAGTAACTAGCAGTACATAAAGTAGTGAAAACTATGGATGGCCCCAGTATTGCTTAAAAGCAGACAAAAGTCTGCTAAAAAGGGTCAGAAATGATATTGTCTGGTTCTTAGCAGAGAGTGAAATGGAAGACTGGTCAGCATCGGGCTTCTGAGCAGAGAGATGTGGGTGGTACTTCAGTAAAGCAAACAAGAAGCACAGTCAGAGAGTTAAGTTGTATGAGTTTTTTGATATAAGAAATTTTACACATATAAACATATTTCTTCTATTTAATTATACATAATATATACATATTTTTATTAACTAAATAAAGATGGTAGATGACAATTTGTCTCTGCCCTTAAAAAGGCTTTCCATTTCTCAGTTCTAATATTTTGACAGCTATGATACTTTCTGCTGACAACTTCTATGAAAATCCTGAAGCTTTCCTAGCCAAAATCTAGGAGCTCATCTGTGCTGCCAGAGAAGTCAGGGACATCCTGATTATTTAATAAAATAAATGCAGTTATAGAAAAGTCTCTATCTGTTAATAGCTTCAAGTTAAAGTTTCCTTTCTCTTAAAGCCTAGAGGATATTTAACGGCTAAACCAAAATGTTTCCTCCATTGTGGGCAGAACAGGAAGCAAAACTCTTTATAAATTTATTCGGACCTTTAACCGTGCATTCAAAATTAATGGTGTCCCACTACATTCACGCCTCATTTTATTCAGTAAGTTAGCAGCAAGCAAAAGGAAGTAACAAGTAATGAAACACAACACGCATTATTTTGACCGGCTCCTTCCTCTCCTATTTGGTGATGATAACTGGCTTTTGTTCACTAAGATATCATCTACCTACACCGAGGCAGATAAGGACAAAACTCTTCCTTCTGCTCCACAGATATTGCTGTGAACCCACCAGCAAAAAGCTGGGGGCAAATATAAAACTTTTTCCAGTGTAAGCTACTGTTTATTCCCAAAGTGGAAACCAATGCAGCAAGATAAACTATTGTAAAGGAACAACTAATATTTCAGCTTTAAAAATAGTAATTCATCAAAGAACTCCTGTGGGCTAGAAGCCAATGGGCCCAGGTAAATGGCACTTCAGCAGACTGCTGGGATCAGTTAGGTTTCCCTTGAGTGCAGTGTTACACAGCACGGTATCTGATTACAAAAGAAGTTCAGTTCTTTGTGAGTAGTTGTATCAAATTAGGAATCCGAAGCAGATTTATTTTTTCTGAGATATTGTAAAGTCAAGCTTAACAAGTGTTGAAGACAAGCTCAGAAAACACGGGGCTCTGAAATACAAGAATCTCTTTGATGAAGCCAGACATATAAATGGATTATCAAACAATAGAATCATTGTCCTTCAACATAGTGATCCAAAAATCCCTATTAAAATCTCAGGCAACAGAAAGCTGAGGTTTTGGAACTGTTACTTTTCAATGTATATAATTCCTAAATCCACAGTACCTTTAATATTAATTTAGAAAATCGAATTTGAGCAGAAGTGATTTGAAGACACGAAACAGTTACGCACGCAAGCACATACGGCACGCATATATACTTACAGAATGGGGAAATGGAAATGCTGGGGCTAACAGCATGACATACCGGAGATACAAAAGAATTTTCCTGTTCCTACAGAAGAAAGAGTTTGCAGGTACTAATGAGATACATGGCATCCTGCTGCTTAACCTACCAATGCAAATCTGTAGAAGTGCTAGCACTATTGGTTTTTGCTGTTGGTTTGCTTTGAGCAAGCACACTTAACAGTTATCAGACTAGGAAACAAACAATTATTAATTCAGAATAAATCTGTGTTGATTTTCATCAAACTATTAAATTGTCTGTATCGACACTTTTGACATCTCTGTGAGCTCAGAAGTTTTTGCTCATTTAATAACTGGACAATCCAAGACACAACATTTGATAAACTCAAGGAAAAATAACACGACAAGCTTCTGCTGCATAGGTCTGGTGTGAATACACCCAGTCACATTTCCCCTAGTGCCTTTTTGAAAGAACATGAAATTCTATGTTAGTCTGAAAGAGGTATTTAATTTGGCCAATTTCAATTTGTTACTGTTTACTTGCATTGCGGTAATGCTTACAAGCCAGTACTCTGCGGTACTCCAGGGTCATAGTTTACAGTCTGGTACTCCAGGGTGATACTTTACAGTCTGTTTCCTCATCCTCACCCATGTAAAAAGAGATTGTCAAGAAAGATTTCAAGAACATGGATAAGCAACAATAGAGCAGAGCATAAATAAGTGCAAACAATAAAGCAGAATGGAGTAGCTATAAAGACTTTTGCCCAGAGTAAAGAGCTAGATAATTACATAATTGCTATTAAAAAATACACAATTCTCCACCAAAATAAATAAACACAACAAATATATAAAAAATAGCAAACTGTCTTCTCCACTTATGTTCTCTACTGTTGAAGGACAAAACAATTCTCTTTAAACCACATTGTCTCAGTTGACAAGAAAAAGGTTTATCAAACTCAGACAAGAATGAATACAGAAGCGCATGCTATCAAAACACTCCACTAATGTGGGCACCGTGAGTCAGATCTGTTTCTTTTGGAGAGGATTGTTGAAGAACTATTTTACGAAGCTTAACCACTAGCTGAGTGCTATAAATTAGTAAGGAAATCAGTTATTTATGTGTTCCTAGGATCTTGCATAGACAAAAAGTCAGAATTCAGAAACATGACTTCTCACAGCCTTATCCTGTGATGCATAACACTCCTGTCCACACAAGAAGTTGTCAGGGATGGAAGCCAGATAGCACACTGCCAAAAAAAAAAGCTTTTTCCACAACAAAATCCATGCCTGATATTTTTATAGTTTGACATTTCAGACAATTATGATAAGGTGTTGTATTAACTGATAAATACTTCCCAGGCTTTAAAAAATCCACTATTTAGTTGCAGATATTATTCACCTCTTGATAGCCACTATATTTATTTTAAGGTTCTTTTTCTTGATTACTAGTTTTAATCAACATCTAGAAGTGAATCCAAACAGCATATGAATAATTCAATAGAAAAATTAGCAAACAGTTCTGGGCTTGCTTATAGCTTATCAAGGGCTGATATGGTCCCTTGACAGCACTGACTTGATGGCCCAAGAGACTCCTTTGGTCTTGTGTTCTTATTTTAAACAATATTAAAAAGATATGTTTTGTCATTTAATATTCATTAACAGCATAGGGAATGGATGTTAGAACAGCAGGGTACTAAAAGACACCAAGGGTTTAGGTAAGCAAAGGGATGGACCTTTGTCTGTAACAAAGATCTCAGAAGAAATGTGGATTATTTCAGTCTTTGGTCCATAAAAATTGTCGAACACTGTTCATAGTGAGTTTTCTTCTGTATCTGGTATCAGTTTAAATGAAAAAGCCCTGTTCTGTCCCCAGCTGGTAACACACTAGCAGTTCTGAAGAAATCACTCTAGAATGTCAAACACAGAACCAAAACATTTTACCCAATATACATGGGAATTATTAGGACACCTGTGGCAGTACATCTACTACAGATGGATATAGTCTTGAAACAGCAATCCCACTAAACGTTTTGGGGGTTTTTTGTGGGTTTTGGCCTTCTGTGGAGTCTGATTTTTCAGAGGTCTGAAGGACTAATTTTTTCTATGGACTTGCATTTCCCAGTGTATGTCAGTGTCTGACATGCCCAGCTATGCACCCTAGCTACCAAGTCAGTCCAGTCCAGTCCACAGCTACTTTCATTTCCTATAACATAGGGAGACAATGAGCTTATTCACAATTCATTCCAGAAGAGCAAAATAGACATGTAAATTATCTAAACCATAAATGGATAGTAACTTGACACAGTTCAAGATGGAATTACTGGGAGTTTTGCTGCATCCAACTACTGTATCTTTTACTCTACATGCCAGCAGCCAGCTAGCAACTCTACAAAACAGCATCACCTTTTAGGGAATATACAGCTCTGCAGGACAACGTGCACAAAATGTGAATAATGCTGGAGCATTTCATTTGTATACTGTACCATCCCAAAACATGCAATACAAATTTGAATGCACCATCTTCCCTTCCGTGTTCAAAACTTTGTCAAAAGTTCCCTGGAGTAGGATGTGAATTCTGCCTCAGGCACACTGACATGACTTTCTTTGGTCTTTAACATGTCTAAAGCTATCAAGGAAAAATGCTGCTGACTCTTTAAAATTAAAAGAAAGATAATATCAATTTCACAATTTTTTTTCTCACATAGATTGTAAACAAAAATATTTTAAGCTTAATCACTCCCAAGTGGAACTGCAAGTGAAAGATGATTGCAACTCAGTTTAGTTCCCCAAGATTACGAGAGAAGTTGCTTTTAAGTTTGCAATTGCTTTAAACTGTAGTACATTAATGTCTTGAAAGATTAATTGCACAATACACCTTAAAACTTTAATATTGTTAAGCACTACTTGTTCCTAATTATTCTTACAGCCAACTTTGAAAACACCCTGATGCTCATCAAAAGAGATAAAAAAAAATAAGACACTGCCTTTTAATTTAAAAGGTATCAGCCCTATCAGATCCATCCAAGTCCCTTGGCTTTCCTTTCAAAGGGAACTTTTCCCAGTTGCAGGGAATAAATCTGCTGGGTGTTTCCAACCCGGTAGCACCGCAACAGTTTAGGAACTCCTAATTTCTGCCTTACCTTGACGGCGCGGTGTGAGAACCCCCTGCCCTTTGCACTTGGACTGATTCCTTCGGGTGCATCCCCAGGTCCTCGCTCCTGCTTGTGAAAGCACCGGCGGAACGCCTAACCCCAAACCTCAGCACCTCGCCTTACCTTCGGCGAGGGACAGTCAGTATAGGAGAAATATCCCAGGAAAGGCACGCGGAGGCCAGGGCACTGTCCCACGCGGGGCCCGGTGGAGTCCGGCAGGAGGGGAAGCCCCCGCCCGCCCCTCGCCCCCCGAGGGCGGCGGAGCCCCGCGCTGACCCCGCTCCGTGCGCTGCGGAGCGTCGCGGCGGGGCTGCGAAGGTTTTGTGAAGCCCGCCCTGCCCTCCGTCTCCCTTCCCCTACTTTTTCCCTACTTGTGCTGGCACCTTACCTGGAAGGCTGCCTGTGGTGCCAGGGCTCCTCGACGTGAGCGGCCGCGGCCCCGAGCCGAGAGGCCGGGGCCGAGAGGATGCGGGGACACCGCCGCTTAGGGTAGGCAGCCAGCGGGGCCAAGTGTTTGGCTACTTGTCCGCAAGCACGGGAAGATTCACCATAGCGGTCCAAAGGACGGGGCTAGGGTGCCCTCCGGAAGGCAGCGGCCGCCCGGGAGCCGGCAGGGCAGCCGCCGACGGACACGGAGCCCGGACGGGGCAGAGCCCTACCAGCCCTGCCCTCCGAGCTCCCGGCCCGAAACTTCCCCGTTTCCCCATTCCTTCTGCCCTACCTACCTGCATGGCTCAGCCCCGACATTACTCACCACCTACTGTGGGTGGTGGGGAAGCCCTGCCGATCCGCCCGGGGTTCCTTGCCCCGCCATGCAGCCCGCGGGGTTATCCGCACTCCCCCAGCGCCCCGGGCGGCAGCCGCAGCCCTCGCCCCGGAGAAGAGACTTACATGGTGACATTACGGGGCGGCTCTACTCCGGGTCTCAGCAACCATCCTCCCGCGCTGCCGCTCGCTCTGCCTCTGGCCCGCTCCCTCGCCGGCTCCTCGCAAAGGTCATCGCTCCTTGCCCACCTCTCTTCCACGCCCGCGCCGATCCGCTCCNAGGACGGGCCCGGCGAGCCGCCGCCACCGGGGGCCCCAAGCACCCCTCCGAGGAGCTGCTCCACGGGACCGGCGCGCCGCTCTGGGGAGAGGGGTGCCCGTCCCCGGAAAGCCCTGGAAAGTCGCTCCCCGGGCGGCACCACACGGCACCTTCCAGGCTGACACGGCCGTGCGGCGGCCCGGCTCACTGGTTAGGGGCTAGGTCAGCGCTGTGCAGCCCCCAAGCACCCCTCAGGAGACGACAGCCGCAGGAGGCCCAAAGCCACCCGCAAAGGCCACGGGTCACCTCTGAGAAGGTTCCAGACTGGGGATACAGCCCTTGCCGGTCACAGCGCCCTGAGCGCTTCGCAGCATCCCCGTGGCGGCAGGGCCCTGGGGACAAGCACACCCTGCACACCCTCCGCACTGCAGAGGGAAGCGCACGTAAGCCCACCTGCAGCCTCAGGGAAACAAACTGTCCCACTGTGTCCCACAGCTGCTGGCACAGACTCCAAGGCACTTAAATTGTGTCAGTTTCCTTTGAAGCACAAAACAGGCTAGGTACACAAGATGGGTAGGCGGAGGTGACACGGCTCTGACCCACTTTCTGAAGCGTGCAAGGTAGTGTGCTGCTCCCGCAGAGTGCTAGCCCACACCTCACTCCTGGGTAGCGTTGGTGGAGGATGGTAGTTAGCACCATTTGCTGATGATCCTGAGCTGCTGTGCTCAATTAAAATTTGTAGGACATGGGACTGCACTACAGGTAGGTAGGAAAGCACTGAAATGGCAGAAAGGGAAAAACAAAAGGTCATCAGAGAAATCCAAAATTTTCACAGTACTCCTTGGTTCTGAGCAGGCAGGATTAGGAAGGATGGGGAAGTAAAAGACCTGGCACAGCAAATCATTCAATGAAGTTACCAGCATGCAATGGCAGTTAAAAGCAAACAGTTCCCACTTAAAAAAAGAAAAAAAAAAAAAAAAAAAAAAAAATCAATAAATTTTTCATGGACTTTATACTGAACATTAACCTTCACTTATTCTGGTCAATTTTTATTCTCTGTCCTTAAAACCAATAAAGCTATAGGCTTGCTTTCATTGTAAATTCCTGGCACTGAACATGGGCGCAAGGACTGCTGTGACTGGTTTGCCAAACCCATGTGGGCAATGGTGCAGGCTTGGACAACGTCAGCCTACAAGTTTTTGCCACTGGGCTTATTGTACACCCACAGATTATTGCATTTACCTCTTGTGCACAGCAGAGTCTGTGCTTCTAGAATGCACTGGGCTAGCTGTACATGAGCTCAGGATCTCCTGGGTACACTGGACTTGACATGTATGAGATGTACACAGTAAATCAAGAGCATCTGGAAGAAATCAATCTGCCATTTATGCCCAGATTAGTGATCCATGTGTAGTGTTTGTCTGCTGGCTGCGTAGGAAACTAACTCTTCCTTCCCTGCTCAGAAGGATTTAGAGGTGACTGCAATTCCAGAACCTGGAAGTTAAGCTGAAAAAAAAAAAAAAAAAGAAGAAGAAATAATGGGTTTTTTCCCCTGTCATGTTTTTGTTCAGCTATTTCTTGGTTAATGCTCCTGTTCTGACTTTGCTGTCATACACTTTTGCAACCATCAGTCTGCTTACCCCTCCAGAGCAGGAGCACTGCTGCTTCTGGATCCCAAACTGAATGCTGCCCAGTGAGAAAAGTGTGTGATGTCCAGTGGGGCTAATGTGCTGAGCAGATTTTTTGGACAATGAAGTAGCACGTTTCTGAAGAGAGTCTCAGAGCTGCAGAGCAGTGAAGGGAACCCAATCACTAATGAGAAAATGCTGATCATTATCTGGCAGCAGCTCACTGTGCCACATCTGCCTTTAATCAATACAACAACTTGGCACGGTGTGGGTACTCGGAGAGGGCTGCATTTCTGGCTGCTGTTTAGCAAGAGTGAGAGTTTCTGTGTAGATGACAGTTATTGGAAGTTCTCCGTCTCAGCATGAGAAACAGGCTAGTTTACAACCCCCAACTCAGGTTGACACTACAGGCTGTCTTTTGCACAATGTGATTAAGAGGGAACAAAAAATACAGAAGTCTGGGAAGCAGTGCTATAACCAGGAAGGTTCTTTATATTGATATCTAGTGAGCAACACCCACAGAAAGTCAAGCAGCTCTTTTTATTCTTTTCTTATCACATCTGTAGTCACAATGTTGCTTTACATTTATTTTTATTACACCTCAAGCAAGTGGGGTCTGAATATTCTGAGGTAAAGGGGTAGCATATCCTTCAAATATTGCAGAGTGTTTCATGAATGTTCTGAGATGATTAGTGAAGTATTTTGCATGAGTTTATGGGCCCCAATTTTTATGGCCTTGTTCACATATTTCTGTAAACTTGCAGCTACGGTGATTTCCTCTTATTTTGTGTGACTTTACATCCACTCCTTTAAATATCTTCTAAGAATGTTAAAGAATGCTTCATGAAGTAATAATATGAAAAACCGTATTTTGTGTCTGGATACTTCATTTTGAGACACATGGTTTTTCGATGAACTTTTGTTTTTAAAGTCTCTTCTATATTATATCAGTTGCATTTAGGAAAATCTGTGTTTATTTTCCAGAGAAGTGCAAATATTGAAAGTTTATTGCCTGTAACAGTGTAAAAGAGAAAACCTGAAACAATAAAAAGGAAGCTGGATATAAATAGTGCATTGCTATAAGCTAATGAAGAAAATTCAAGACCATATACATTTTCAAAAGTTCCAAGGGAAAAAAAAATTGGCTTTGCATTCTACAGCCATTCCTGGCTTTCTGTCTGGTCATTCTCGTACCTTGAAGAAAACATGTTACATACCCACAGCTGAGTCTGAAAGTTCAAAGCTGAGCTCCTAAATGCTGGTTTTGAGGATAGAAGTTTGGGCATTTGTTTAAAAGGTAAAGTAGCAGAATTGATGTGAATTGTCTGGAACAATTCAAGAATTCATATCAACCCAAGAATTATTTAAGACTTTTGACATATAGCTCTATGTCACCATGTTTTTACATGAAGTAATCTCTCTTGCTGCTTTTCCTTTTTGAGAAGCTTTTGTCCCTCTAAAGACAATTTAACCAGCTCCCAGATTTCCCAGCATCAATCAGCCTTGTTTGCCCCTAGCTGGGTCACAGCTGAATCCATTTTTCATATTGCAGAGGAAAATCTGACCAAATCTCCTGGTTTTTCTACTTTCAGAAGGTCCCTAAGTAACTCATGTTTCCTTATTTTCCCTTATCTGAGAGAGCAAGGCCCTTACCTTTCTGTTTCATGTGTAAATGCAGCACAAATAGGATCAGAAGGATATTTTTCTTTATATAGGCTTTGTTGTTGTTGTTGTTTGGGGTGCAGTTTTTTTTGTTTGTTTGTTTTTTGGGGTTTTTTTCTGGAGAGATGTTCTCCCTTCAGATTTAAAGTGCCATCCAGACAGGGCTCGTTCCCATTAGTAGGATTCTGAAGCTGGTTTTCACTGTGGGCCTTTTTGCAGTGGTTTCACGTAAGTACTGGGCAGGGATGGCTGGATGCTGGGTGAGTGGGCATGTTTTAGAGGCTGCTGACCCAGCAGATAGGGGGAAATGACACACAATTTCTATGCTTAGCCAAGTACCAAGCCAGCATGGTCTTCAAGAACTTGAGAGGCAAGGGAATTGTGAGGACCATATCGACTGAAGTTCCTAAGTGGTGAAACTACCTATGAATGACTGCACTGGCCTATATGTTCTTAAATTTAAGTTTTTGTCTCCTGAAAACAAGCATGCAGTGAATTGTAACTCTAATGTATTTCTACAATGCATGTGCAGGATTTCAGGGGCTAACATACACTCGTATGTTTATCTCATTTGGTACTTTCTCTATGTGCTTTCATGTGCATAGAACCTAGGCTATGAAATATTTCCTGTCAGGGAGGTTACCACCAGCTAAAATGCTGTGCTTTGTGCCAGATGAGATGTCTTTGATGAAGTGCTGAGAGCATGGCATATACAGTGCCTGCACACACTGCACTCCATAAAATTCTGTAAAGTCTGTGACCTCAAACAAAGTAAGAGACAGATCAGGCAGCAAATTAATTTGGGTGGTTTTCACAAAACATTTCAAGTCTTTGATCAGTATCTTGGTTTTTTGAGCCCATTTCAACTCCTTACTCTTGATGAAGCATTCCAGGGGTCCTGAACCTTAGCCTGCTGGGGCATGCTGCCACTGGTGTGTTTCCACACATTTCTGATCTCTGGGGGTGGGAGGATGCTGGAGGGCCCTGCTTCCTGAACTTTCATTTCTCTAAGAGGGAAGAGGAACCTCATAACATTTTTCTAGCTTCAGATGAATGAACTTGGGAGTGGTGCTCACTTTACATGGTGATGCACTCACTATAAAGAACTCTGTAGGACGGTGTTGTTATCAGTAAAGAAAAATCAGCAGCCTGAATCTGAGCTGGTGTCTGGTGTTCAAACAGGGAGATAAATGTGGTAAGAAAGAGCTTGTAGAATCAGAGGATATGCAGAGAGAATCAGTCATTCGTGGTGTGATACAAAGCACAGAGGGGAAAGGCTCAGTGGTGAATAGAGGGGCTTCAACAAGACATAATTAATCTCTGCCAAGTATACTTGGGACTTAATAGATACCAACCAAGAGGGTAAAGTAATTAATCTATCCAATTCTTTTGTCTAAAAATGTGCCTCTGTGGCTGTAAGTCATTTCAATGCTGAGTTTACCACCACTTAAATTGCCCCATCTCCTCCATAGATTAACCTGCATAGATTAACCCTGAAATTACAGCTATTCAGAGACAGTAACACTGATAGCAAGGGTCTCTCCCAGAGTGTTGGTACTGGGAAGAAACACACTGATCATTTTGTACGTGACCATTTTCCCACCAAGATCTCTGTACAACCTACTCATGAATGAATAAATACTTGACTGGAAAAAATACTCATCCCTGAAAGATTCTAAAATGGCACCAAATTTAAATTTTGCTCTACATATGTCACTTCACAAATAACTACATTCCAAGGAGCAACAGGTTTCAGTTAAGTAGGCTATATTTTTATGGTACCAGTTAACTTGATTCACCTCTAATTCTGGACTCTTGATCTCTTTTTCAGTCATGTATTGGCCAGCTTGGAGGAGTTAAAAGAACAATCATTCTTCACCTATTTTAAGAACCCAACTTTTCCTTTAATACAACTTCTGGGCAGGATTTCTCACTTCCGTTTTCTGTCCAGATGTTAAATATGTGGAACAACTGGAAGAGAAGCTGACCTCATGGTATTTCCATCAGGTTCCACTAGTGGAACAACTGGAAACCTCATGAGGAAAGCCCTTCTCTAAGTGTTCAGACTAGTTTTGCAGACTCAAGAGCTTAGGAAACTGGGGATAAGTTTTGAGTAAGTATAAAAATATTTGGATGCTTATCAGAACTGAAGCCAGAGCAAAGTGCATGAAGGTCATTTATCACTCTTTGTAATAATAGCACAAGTGGTTAAAAAATAGTAGGATCACAGAGAAACTGAAACAATTGCAAGTTAATCATAAGCAATTAATTATTTCCTATGTCATAAAAAAATATACTTCCATGCAGAATGGAAACTATATGCTAAACACAAGCCCAACATTAAATTAAAAGAAGGGTCCAAAGGGCTGAGTTGTAGGGTGACAGCAGAAAATATAGAAATAAACAAACCCTTTCTAACTTTTAAGAAAATAAGAGATGAGCTAGTACTTTTGTGATTAACTAGCTATTGACAGCTCTTTTGAAACTTTTCACTGTGTTCAGGCTAAAACCACAGGAATGTCACACCAGTGTTTTAAAACATTACTGCAAAATAATTTTTTTTGAGATATGAGAAAAAGTCCTTGCAATTCCAGTTTTCAGTAAATTATACAGAAAACCAATCAAACAAAACAACCCAATATTGTTTGAGAACTATGTGAAAATGTGACCTACCTTCAGAATTTAAATTCCATTTCCTGTGCATATGCATTATGATAAATAACAGAAGCGTATACTATCTGTTCCACAAGACAAGGAAGAAATTAGTCAGTTTCTTGAGCCTGAAGAACATGGTGGAGTGATGCAGGTAACACTTTGTCTGACACATTTCAGCTCCCCAAACTGAATGATTAGGAATTCTTTAAGGGCTGAACTAAGTAGGACAGACTCCACTGTGAATTCAGAGTAGTGATTAAATCCATGCTTTGGACTTGCAGGCCCCAGTCAGTATGAGAACAGTTAATTAAAATTAAAAAGTGATTTCCATTAAAAGAATGATCTAAGAAAAACAATCCAAAGCCTGAACTTTTCATTGTACATTTTGAATTACCCTCACCATAATATCTGAATGGTTGATTACTCAGTACCCTTGAGTGAATAATTGGATTTAAATTAATATGCCAAAAAGTGAGCTGACAGAGAGATTAAGGGAAAATTTACAGAAAAGTACCCCCATAATAAGTGTTCAGCCTAGAAGTCTTAGGGTATTTTTTTGCCTTGTGAATTTTGTCCTATATTTATAACATTTCTGAAGTTTAAAAAAATGCATTCCTGCAGAGCTCAGTCTTCCTCATAGTAAAAATTAATAGAGATCAGTAATGATTTTTTTTCAATCTAAAATACTACAACAGCAGTAGGAAAAAGTTCTTCATATCTTCCTTAAAATAGTTTTTGTCTGCCTTCAGCTCCTTTCCCATGTGTTGCTCCCCTTTTGTCACTGGTTGCGGGTATTGCACACAATGGAGAAGCATCTCAAATTCAAAAAATAATTGTGATTCTTGCAGGTGCATGTATAGACTCCTTTCAGTGAACAGAGCTGGAGCCTTGAGGAGGATGTGGTGAGAACTGAAATGTTGAATCACAATATATATGGATATATGGCTACTTAACCATGTCCAGCTCACTGAGCTCCACTTGAAACTGGATCACCCACCTCCAGGACCTCCAATTAAGGCACCATGTCTTACTCTAAGTTGACCTGACACAAATACAACATGCTGCAACTAAAGAAGAAAAAGCTGTGAGTGAAAGCAGCAGATCTGAAACAGGTTATAATTTATTTACTCAAAGGAATACCACTGAGATGAGCCAAAATGAGCTCAGAATCACTAGGTTAATGTGTATTTGCCTCACCCAAACCTGAACTTTTCCATATGATGATGTAGGAATCTACACCTCTGCAGACCTCCTGGCTACTTCTTTGTGTCTTCTCTTTTCCTTTCACAGGCAGAATATAATTGAAAACAAAGGTAAAAAACAGTGAAGAAACCCTGAAAAGCAAAAGCACAACCTCATTAACAGAGTGCTACTGGAACAGGAGTATGTTTTTGTGATTGTGTGTGGGATGAGAGCTATCAGCAATTCTACAGACCAGCTGCAAAACAGGGAAAGGAAGTCAGCAGTGGAAAAACAGACACCAAAGCTTTATGGACAGCTTTAATTCAGAATTGTCATAGAACACCTAGTCCAGAATCTGAACATGTTCAATCCATTGTGAAAGCTGAGCTAGATGCATGGTTTTGATTTATTTCTTTTGAAACAATGCTGTAAGTCTCATCATAGAAACAAGACTTCATCTATTTGTACTGCAAAGTCAATGTCCCTTGAATTTTCCATGTAATGAAGGGTAACTGAGATATGTTTGTAGGCTGTGCTTTTAACTTGTCATAGCCCAAGTCACACTTAATTTTCTTTTAAAAATATCTTAAATTCTGTGTGAAATTTTATGCATTTTCTTTAGTTTTTACTGCCTAGTGAAACATAGTAAAACATCATACAATATAGTCTGAAGAATTGAATTAGTGTAATATTGTAGTGTTATTTCTATGGGGCATGTGTTGGATGGTTATATCAATACTTTTTTCCTTAATTTAAGAGAGAGTGCATAAGAAAAAGAGTTGAGGTTGTATTTCTTCATGAGAAACAAATAAATCCTTGAAAATTTTGTGGGGAAGGAAAAAGAAATGAATGTCTACTTCCCTAACTCAAAATTAGGGCTTGACAAGTCAAAGGAAAATTGCAAAGAGAAAAGAACATACTTTCCATTTAACCCTGTGTGAAATATTGGTGTTTTATTCCTACAATTATAAATTTTTTTTGAGCCCTCTCTCCCTCTTCTTTTTTTTCTGCCCTACTTCCCCTCACTACCCTGCCCCTCCTCCCCATAACTTTCCCCTACAAATAGTTGAACTTTAATTAGAGATTCAAAAATAAAGGTTATTAAATTTCACTCTATATTAAGACCTACTTAAACGAAAAAATATGACATAGCTTTTAGAGTATCAAAAATCTGTATTGCATGTTTTTTGAAAAACAGTGAGATTAATATAAGTTTAAGGAAAAAAAAAACCCTGAAACCACAAACTCCAAGCTTGTATTACTTAGGTATATTCAGTCATTTCCCTGAATTGTACTGGAACTTTCCAAACATAAAAGAAACAAACTGTATTCCAGAACAGTCAGTCAAAGCCTCAGTGTGAAGCAAAAAAAAATTTTAAAAAAAGCCCCCTTACCTCTAACTTTTTATTATTTTTTAAGTGCTGGCTTTTCCTTTGTTTGGGAAATACAGACCAGTCCTACCCTCAGTAGAGGTGTCTCCTGTACTCTTTTCCTAGGACCAGGAGACTGTTTATTTCACTTCTCTAAACATTTGTGATAGATGGCAGTATTAGGGATTATATGAATATACAAAATAACCCTGCCAGCTGTACCCCTGACTGCGAGGAGGAGTGCAGATACAGCTGGCAGTGTAGCCCTCCCCACACCACAACCCTCTCCCCAGGGAAGAGAGTGAAAAGGCACGGGGCAGCCCTCAGCAGTGAGACAACTGCAGCAAGAGATGGTGGCTTTCCCAGAACAAATTCCAGCCAGGGGCAAGAAATCACCCATTACTTACTGAAGCGAGGAGCAAGCTTTGCCCACAGACCAGGACACAGGAGGAGAGGACTGATCCCACAGCACAGGAATTGGGGATGCTTCGGTGTTCCTGGGGCTTGCTTTGTATTTCAGATGTAAGGTCTAGCTAATCATGAGAGCTGCTATTTCTTACATGCTCTAAATCTTACATTATAGCACTTATTAGGGTTACTGTGCTTCTAAGATAAAAAGAAATGAGCAAAATATCTCTTAATAATATTATTTACTGATTACTTACATACACTCTTAATCTCTGAAATCTATTGCAAGAAACAGTGACAGAGAGAAATACTGCAAATAATGTAAATTTAGGTACAAGTATAAATATTAAAGGTTCACAAAGTAAAAGATGTTTGAACATCATTCCCATTTAACTTTCTTATTTTGCTTTTTAAAATTATTTTCATTAGAAGTGGGAAATAATGAGAATGTAGAGGGTTAAAGAACAAATTCAAAAGAAATGCCTTCTATGAAAATATCTGAACTTAGTTTAATAATCTTTTTTGGATAAGTCACAAACATTAATTAAAAAACATACAGTCATTCTTTTGAAGTTCACCATTTTCATTATGATGTTGAAATGTCTTCCTGCAGCTAACCTTTGTCTAATATATCCTGAACATACTTATTTATTTTTTCAAATTGAAAAGGAAATTCAGGCAGTTGAATGTTAGTGCTGCTTATTAATTTCACAACACTAGTATAGACAGTAATTTATTAAACTAGAGGTATTTGGCAAACCAGTTTGAGTTAATGACTCAGCAACTCAAATATGTCCCTAAAGCAATGATCTCATATACAGGTTCTTTTATGTCCTAATTTGTTGGAGTCCAGCTCTCAATGACTTGGTTTTACCATCATCACATCATAGCTCCAAACATCTGCCTTGGGATCTCTATTTAAAATCTCAGCAGAGAGGTGAACAGGGCTGCAATAAAGGCCAACCTCTTTCCTATGGGAAGTATATACCATTCACCTTAGGGAAGACATGTTAGCTCTATGGCCTGGGAAGGCACCAGTGTCTGCCCCAAACTCCTTCTATGAAGAGGCCTGCAGTGCTGGAATCCCACTTTCACACAACTGCCTTACTACTTAGGATTTAAAGTAGTGTACTAGAAATATTAATGCATTAGATGAGTTATTCTGTGTATCATTACATGATCCTACCATAGAAGACTGCATTTAGATATTGAGAGTGGGTGTTCCTCTGGGTGCTGTCCTTTCTCTCTTCTTGTGAACATGCTTCTTCCCTGTCTACTCTCTGCCTTTACTTCCTCATGCCTTTTTGGAGGATGAAAAAGGAAATGGCACTATGTCCACAGACCCCACAGGGGTTTCCTAATCATCCTCCTGCCTTCTATGCATGCCACCTCCACCTTCTCCTTGCTCAATAATTGGTGACTGGTTCCACCCTGCACTGGAATTTCCCACAGCATCTTAGCAATTAAGGCACATGTAAACAAAGCAGCGCAAACCCCTAACCACTACTGAGGAAGAAGGGTGACTCTATGAGGTGGCACAAGACAAACATCTAAGGTGACTAAGAAGATACAGAAAATCTCAGGAGGTAGGAATTTCAGAAAGAAGATGCAGGGAAAATGGTAGTAGCACTGAAAATGAATTGGTGGAAGAAGACTGGATGGATAAACCAAATAGGTAGAGAAGAACCACAGGCAGGGCCACATAATGGAGAGACAATAATTGGAAATACAGCTACTGGGTAAAAAAAGGCAAGGGATGTTGCAGTGAGAAAAGAATGGAAGATGATGGAAGGAGGTACAGAAGGAGAACGATAAATTAAACTGGAAAACCAGAAAAACTTAAAAAATATGAAATTAGCATTGAGTTTGTTAAAATTAAAACTTTTAGATCAAAATAAAATGGGTGCGAAAAAGAGATGTAAAAGCTTGGTCTTGGAGTTCATACACTGCAAGCAAGTATTTTTTGGGAATATTTTAACAATGTAACTGTAAATGCACTTTTCAGACCACTGTTCTTCAGTATCACACATATTATGTGAGAATGTGTGTGTAGAGATAATGCCCACTATACTATTGTAAAGATGAACAATTTAAATCATTAAAAGCCAGGAATTTACAATCATTACAGTCTTCCTCCATTTCTCATTCCTTTTTTTTTAAATGAATTTGAATGCAGACATCCATTAAGCTCATGAGGAAAATGGAGCTGAATTTGCCCTAGTCTGCCTGGAATGGCTCCCAACACCACTTGGTTCAATAGTCAGCAAGACCTTAAATGGGACTTTTTGTAGAGTTTCCATAAATAGCCAGCTCAGATTCAGAAAGGTCTGAACACCCCAAATTCATATGAAGTCAGTAAGAAGAGTGTCTATTAAGCTGCTCTCCAAATTTTCTCCCTTTATCCGGTATCAGAAGAACTTCCTCTATCATTAAAAACAATCTCCAGATGAAAACCAAGGGTTTTTTTTCCCCCTGAGTTTTAATAACTAAATAACTCTGTATTATTGACATAGAAATTTCAAAAGATAAGAAGAATCATTATGATGTCTCTAGTGATGGTTATTGATGACAGTCTCTTGAAGCTGTAACATGTTCTTAATTTCTTTACTCTCAGTAAAGTAATTTATCTGTTGGGGTTTTTTCTGGCAGCTGTTACTACTTAAGCTTCTGAAAGCACAACTAAAAGAGCATAATAGAATCTTAAGATGTCATCAGCTTAGCTGTAACATTGGATCTCAGGACAGGTTACTGATTTCAAACAGTACTTATATTGCAATCAGCGGTGGAAATAATTTGAAACTGCTCTGCCTACACAAGCAGAGCTGATTCCCCCTGAGGTTAAGGGAAAGGTTCCCACTGACTTCAACAGGCTTTGGATTAAGCTGTGAATAAGGATCTGTGCAGGGTAAATACTGGTGACAGAATCTGGGGCTCTGCCAGATAAACACAGAAAGAGATGGGGAATTTCAGAATGCTTTGTTCCTGGAAGAGAGGAGACTTTCCATCCTTTGTTTTTTAGCTCTAATTAAAAGAAACAGGGGAAAAGACTGAATTTTTATTTTGCTCTCAAATGTTCAACAGAATGTGAATACACTTGTGAGAAACGTTTTGTTTTAAACACTCATTACTAACAGTGACAACAATCAAAATATAGGAAGGTATGGGCTAGTCAGTGGTGTTAGAACCCATGGATAATTCTTATAAAGAGTGTTTTGAGTTAAATGTCAGAGTGGGCACTGGAGAATTCCATTCCCCATCAGCACCTCTTCTGTACTTGTTTGGGAATATTCTGACTATAAGTACTGGGACATTCTCTTAGATTACAATATGCAATCTTACCCCTCCCTTTTATCCAACTTGGGAATATTAAGAGCCAAGGAATATCCCTTTATTGAGTGCTCTTTTTAATGAGATTGTAATAAGACATCCTTCTAAGAGCTGATTTTGTGTGGGGACACAGAAAAAATTCCAATTTATATTGACCAATGTGTCTCTTAATTTTCCATTGATTTTCATATTTTTGAATAATCTAAGTGTTAATGTTTTCTGAATTATCCCAGATGTAAAAATTGTTACAAAGAGGGGGCCAGCACCTTGAAAACAATTTACATACTAGACCAGAATTAAACACACAGACTTATTTTCAAAAACATGGAGATATGGCACTTAGGGACATGGTCTAGTGATGGGCATGGCAGTGCTGGTTTAACAGCTGGACTTGATCTTAGAGGTCTTTTCCAACCAAAAGGATTTTATGATTCTATAGGCTGACTGTGTATTGAAATCATCATATGAAGAACTCCAAGCTCCTAAATATTGTATTTTTAGACCATCGATGGATTTTTGTCTTCAACCATTTTCTGCTCAAGCCAATTTGCAGAAAAAAACCAGCAAATGTGAGCCTGTATTAAATTTAAATTTATTATATTAATCAGACATACTGGTGTTTTTAAGAAATAACAAATAGATAAGGTTTGCCAGAAAACCAGGTTTCAATAAAAATTGGTACAGGGAAGCAAGTTCATACAGACTGTGAATTTTCAGTGCAGAGAAAAACATTTGTCCTTTTCTGAGCCAGAAAGCACATTCATCTTTCCCAGTGTCAGCAAATATGTGCAATTTACACATTACTGTCTAAGCTTCTGAAAAAAAAAAATATGGCCCTTGAGTCTTTCTTCTTCAGATAATACAAAGTTAAGCTTCCCACTAACTTTTTTTTTTTTTTCATGGGAATCACTTAAAAGCAGTTAGGAAGCACAATTTAAAAAATCCCTTCACTGAAACCCATTCACCACTCCCCAAGCCCAGACTTAGCAGGAAAATAATGTGATACAGTAGGGTCGCCTTATCATGGCATGCCTAGAAAAAGTCTTTACAATTAGATTATTAAAGCATGGGGCCAAATTCAGTTCAATTTTAGTTAATAATGCAAAAGTTGTCGCAGGTAAGTTGGATGCAAGTTTTTGTATTCTACTTGATGAAATGAGCCTTGATGACACTGCAGGTCCTCTGATCTGGGTTGCTTTTAGCATGAAATAAGTTTTTACTTTAAATGCATAGTAGATTTGAATGCCTGGGCTTTTGGGTTTGTTTTCCCTTGAGGTAGTAATTCCCTGGCAACTCACCAAGCCTTTTCTACTTGCTTTGCATAAGAAAGAGCAAGACCATGTGAATATTATATGTGTGTGTGTACAGGATATACGTGAATATATTTTGGTCATAACACACATTTTCTCTGAAGAAGAACTCTTTTGTACTAACTACTCACACATATATATTGTATATGTGTATTGAGTAATAACTAATAATAACTACTTCATCCTTTGGCTGCATAGGGACTGAGAGAAACTGAGAACTCATGGATACACACTACAAAAGAAGTGCTGAAAATAATGTGGAAAAAAAATCATCTTGCTAATACATATGTTGCTCAAGTAAAATATTACCTTAATAAAGGAGCTAAGTATCCACTTGTGTCTATATAGATATGAATATATTCTAGTTTATTATTTTAGCTCTAGCTTATGATAGAATTACTCATTTAAATTACAGATGTAATAAAAACTAATCTTGCACAGCCAAGTGAGAAAAATCACCGAGACAACAGTTAAGATCTGGAATTCAAGTGAGAGTAACACTGTCTAACCAATAACCTATGTTCCCTCAGTCAATGCTTTATCTATGTATCTCTGCTTGTATTTCAAGCTGCCTAAACCATGCCAAATGTAGCCTTTTGATCATTCTTTTCACAGCCATGATGCACTAAAATTTCAAATTTGTCTTCTGTTTAAAGGACTCTCTCCCCATGGTGTTGATAGCCAGCAATGAAAGAAATGGTCTGGGAAAATTTTGATACCTACAGTATGGTCTTATCTCCAACCCTCCTCTTCACAAAACCTCTTCACCCCGTGACCCTCTCTGCGCTGTGGAGACCCCAGTCCTGCAGCCTCCTTCACTCCCAATTAGCAGCACTCTTCCTTGTAGTGCCTAGGGCAATGCAACTTTAAATCCTCTCTTTTCCCCAGTAGGCTTTTCTCTTTGTTGGAGCAAATGGTTTCCCATACTGTCATGTTTTTCAGACCACAGCATCTCTTTTCCTTCACACACCTTCTGTCCCAGCCTGCCTCACTGCATCCTCAGACTCCGCAGATAGACCTGTTAAATGTGGGAGGCAAGCTGGCACAAGCCAGCTGAAAGAAAGGTAGCTGGCAGAACTTAACCAATCTGTGTGCTCTTCTTGGAGAAGGCTGTATTAATCTGGCTTATTAAACCCACATAGACAACCCTTCATTCTGGCTCTGATACTTGTGGGGTAACCTATTTCACACCAGTGCAGGGGAGCACTCAGCACCTGTGTTCAGACATTCAAGAAAGAGCAGTAGCTGCTAGGAGAAGGAAGAACAGAGGAAGAAATAAAGGGGCATTGCCTGGGACATGGCTGGAGATACACTCTTGGGAGGAGGTGCTGCAACAATGAAGGAGTTATGGCTTTGAAGGATTTTAGCTATGGCAAACCCATGTCAGAGCAGGGACACCCCAAAGGAACACACAGGGGCAGAGGACAGCAAGTGGAGTAGAGGGGAAAGAGTAAACAAGGAGTGTCAGGAAGAAACAATTATTCACTAGATCAAGTTACTCAAAACCCCATCTACCCTGACCTTGAACACTTACAGGAATGGGACATCCACGGCTTCTCTGGGCAACCTGTTCCAATGTCTTACTATTCTCACAGTAAAAAGATTTCTTCCAAATATCTTATCTGAATCTGCCTGCTTTCAGTTTAAAGCCATCACCCCTTGTTCTATGCTCTTGTAAAACTCTTTCCAGGTCTCCTGTAGCTCCCTTTAGGTATTTGAAGGTTGCTGTAAGGTCTTCCCAGAGCCTTCTCTTCTCTAGGCAGAACAATCTCAACTCTCTCAGCATGTCTTCATAGGAGAAGTGCTCCAGCTCCTTGATTATCTTCATTTTCCTCTCTGGACTTGTGCCAACAGGTTCATGTCCTCTTTATGTTGAGGGCCCCAGAGCTGGATGCAGTACTCCCAGTGGGGTCTCACAAGAACAGAGCAGAGGGGCAGAATCCCTTCCCTCACCCTGCTGGCTTACAGTGCTTTTGATGCAGCCCAGGCCATGTGTGGTATTCTGGGCTGCAAGTGCTCATTGCCAGGTCATGTTGAGCTTCTCATCCACCAACAAAGCCCTTCTCAAAGCTGCTCTCAATTTGGCACTGTTTTGTCTGTGACAGCTTTGGAGTCCCCTTCTTGTATTTATAAGCCACTGTAAACATTTTCTTCCATCCTACCCTTCTACTTCTTATATGCAAGAATGCTCCTCCCTATTTAGAAATAAGCTCAAGCATTTTTCAAAAAGTTTCAGGTACAATTGTAACCTTAACTAAAGCTACTAAACAGAAATTCCAGCAGTGGCTAAATCACTGCTGATTTTGTTAACTGTGTGCATACCACTGATAAACATGTTGAGTTTCACGTACTGAGAAAACACAGGCAAAATCTTCTTCCAAGCAAACTGAGGCTTATTTTCATGAAAAGCCAGTTACATTTATAAGTACATATGTGTAAGTGTCTAAACCCAAGCTCCTACTATGCAACTGGTATTATCATGTTTATTGGCCATTTTTCAAAATAGTGAGAAGCATTTTTATCTGGTATGGCACTTTAAATATAAGATGGTGAAATGTGAAGCGAATAATTAAATTCCATATTAAAGAACTTGATATATAACTCTTGACTTACCCTGGTATAAGCTTTAAGATAGGAAAATGCAATTTCCTGGTGCAAACACTGATTTTAGGCTTAATCTAATCAGAATGATCATAAACCAATGATTCACAAGCTGTGTGTGTACACCCTTATTATGATATTGTTCTTAGTCACAGAGTTTATTGTTATTAGAGTCACATAGTTCCTTTTACTCCAAGAGAAACTATCTGAAAGTGGTTGATAGTCTATGGTTTGCCAGTATTTCTTCAGAAGGTCCTTTCAGTAGCCAAGGGCAACTTATGTTGTCTGCACAGAAGAAGTGACTAGACTTCCTTCAAATGGCCACCAAATGACTGAAGGAAAACCTTCTTGTGATGGTTGTCATGACCATTTATAATATTTGTTAGTTTGTCTTCCACCTCTACTCTTTCCTTTACAGAATTACCAAAAAAGAGAATAGACCACAACTTAATTCAATCACAGCAAGTAAAGGATGGAAACAGACCCCACACAATTGCTGTATTTCCTTTCTCTCTAAAGAATGATACTGGCATCTAAACAAAGAAAATTTGAGGAGGAGAAGGAATCTGGCTTTCATTTCTGGAAAGTATTACAGTAAGCCAACAATGCGTCTATGGAGACAATAACATATCTATCTCCACAATGACTTTGGCAGTTGTCCTCTGGTCTCAATTTCTTATTACACAGTTTAAAAATTCAAGGTACAAATACTCTCTCTGCCTTGTTCCATCTCCCTTCCCCTCTCCCCTCCTAAAGAGTGAACGAAGTCTCAGCCTTCAGGAACACTATTCTGTAAGTTATGCATTGTTCAGACTGGGCTCTTCTGGCTTCCTTCCCCTCAGATAGGAATCTGAATGGTTTTCTGAGCTGTTCTGTCACGATCAAACCCACCTGTTTTCATGTTAGCACAGCACCAGCTCACTTAGACACCAAGTGGGTTTTCATCCTATCCTCCATGGAATCATATCCACCTTCCTGACTAGAGTCTGCTGCTGCAATGACATGAGGCAGGGGTTGTAATAGAGCTTAAATCTTCACCTTACCTCTCTTTCTGATACTGAATCTCACTTCCTCCTTCAGTTGGAATGCATACTGCTTAATCTTTCTCTCTACCAAGTGCCTTTGTACCATGTTGGTTGTAGGTTTTTCACTGCATGTGGCAGTCCTGCCACATTTACTCAAAGCTGCGTAGGACATAGCTGCTGGATTCCGTGATGGGATATCAAGACAGCCCAAACTTTCATGATGGATCTGGAAGTGAGTGTAGTGAACATCCCAATAAGACCTTCTACCTGTACTGGCATTGGCAAACACAATCTAGAACCTGATGACCTGATGTCATTGGATCTTGCAGATAAATTAGAAAAAGAGCGAAGCGTTTGAAAATTCTTCATCCTTGTTAAGGTTGCTTGCTTTGAGCAACGGTACAATCTTCAATTTCTTCCTCCAGGTTTTCAGGCCTGAGACATCCTGGACAAGACAAGAAGTTAAGATGCTCCCTTTTCTGCCTTCCAGCCATGGCCCCCTCAAGAAACCCCATGGAACAAAGCCCTCTTGGGAAATCAGAGCATCTTTCTTTTACATATGCATCTGTATGAGCCAAAATTCAGATTTTTTTCCCCCCACTTATTATTTTATTAATCAGACACTGTCTTTACTCTCCACAGGTCTTTCCAGGGGTAATGGGATGGCAGGCATGTGCATATAATTCCACTGCATGGTTTTAGAAATTAGAGCTATCTTTTTTGAATTAAAGTCTCTATTACCCTTCCTTCTAGGCTAAACTATTGGTATTGGCTTTCTCTTGAGATAGATTTTCTTCACTGTTGCTCCAGTCTAGTTGACTTGCAGGAGAGCTTCTAAAACTTTTCGGCTTCCTTCCAAAGTCTTTTTTGTTTTGTGTGATGACAAATTAACACATGGGAATAGAAAATTTACTTGACTTTATCCTGTCACTGTAAGAAATGTTTCTGTTTTCTCTGTTGTGTGCCAGGATTCTGCCTTCTATAAGGATGTATTTGTCAGGAGGACCCAAGGTTTACAACACAACCCTCCCCTTAATATGAGCTACAGAATGCATCTAAGTGTGGTATAGATGAGCATTTCTATCTTGTCTTTTACCAGCCACATCAGCAAGAACCCTCCTTCCAACTTTAATTGGAAATAAATTAATGATATAGGAGAGAAATATCTCAGGTTTCCATTATGCAACATGGTAGCCTGCTTATAGTGAGGTTTCCAGCAGAAGGATGGTGGAACCAACAAACAAACTCTTAGAGATCACATCTTCCACAGAGCAGACATACATCTTATAAAATGTGTGAAATAAGCAAGGATGAGATATGAAGGTTTGTCTTTGAAGCCTTTTTGAGGACTGTGACCTTGTAACACAAATGATTTTCTCCACAATAAATGTAAATACCATTGAAATTGAAAGATACTGTGAGAACATGCCAGAATAAACCTAATTGTTTTTTGATAGATACTTCCAGACTATTTCCTCTCTGCTAAATTGTCTTTCCAGCAGACTTCTGGTAAGTTGAAGTCCCCAACTACCCCTCTGTTCATAAAATTGAAAAAAAAAAAAATTCTTTGTCAGTATATCACTGTTCAGAATTACAATATAAGTTTTTAATTCTCCCCTAAAATGGCCCTATGGGATGGGCCATTTTTCATTTAACAACATTACAGAGCTATGTGGAACAATTTAAAAAGTGCATTTAATTACCCAAGCATCAAGCTCTTAAAGGTGACAGTATTTCACGTTGCAATAGATGCTATGTCAAATACAATTTTTGCAGGTAAGTAGCTATCATTTTCTGTCCACATTTGGAGCCTTCCTTGACTTTCTTCCTCCTTATTGCTCCAAGTCAATCCTTCTGACATTTGTGTTCCTTACCCTGTTGCACGTGAGAATTTCAAAGCTGAGGCTTTCCAATCCAAAATATTGTTCTACAGACTTCAGTAGTTTGTGGAGCACATTTTAAGATATGGGAAAGGAAATTAGCTATTAGCACATACATAAACATAAGGGTGTTTTTTAAACTAGGTGGAAAGGGGCAGTGCTCCTTTCCATTAATTCATCCTGACTACCCCACCTTTTGTAGAACTCTTTTGAATAATTGGAATTTATGTTGGAAGAGCTTACAGGTGGCTGTAGTGCTAACTAGTTGGCTATACTATTTTACTTTTTTGTTTACTGAAACTGCTTGCCAACTTGCAAGTGTTTTGCAATTTTTCCCACTATCAGGAATGTCTGGTGCAGTCTATTTCATAGATGCATGTACTACATGGCTTCCATTAGAAATATTATTTATAGAGGAGAGAGCAATATTTTAATTATGTTACTGATTTCATTGCCCTCCGCTGGACACATAGGATCCATGTGCACATCTTGGTTTTCATTTAGATCTTTGTTTTATTGTAAAAGACATTTATTTTGGCTAGATGCAACTATCAGTCTATACCAGTTCATTATTTGGCAATTGCAAATTAAAAATACTACACAGTATTTTTCATTAAGATTTGATAGAAAAAAAAATAAAGAGGGAAATTAAATATAAGGATAGTTCCAGAGGTAAAGAATACTCCTTAAAAAAGAAAAAAAGAAAAAAAGAAAAAAAGAAAAAAAGATTGTTGCATGTCATCAACTGAGACAACAGGTGAATCATAGCCTAGCACTCACCTGCTCATGCTGAAATAACATACATCCATCTGGAGGGAAGACTCCCTCCAGATGCTAGTAAAAAATCCTATTGATGCTCCTAAAAGATATTATATTGATGCAACTGCTTCCATAGTTTTGCTGAAACCAGAAATCATACAGATCCAGCACTAAGGTGTCACTGAATGCTATTACCAAATACTATGTAAACGACACAATTTGGCTACTGAATTACTGGATTTGATGTAGCAATTAGTCAATAAAATCCAGAGCCAGGACAACAGGTACACTGCTCCTCCCAATATTAAACTGTATGTAAAGTGAGGATACTTGAAAGAGAAGGCTGTGCTATTGTCTGTCATTAACAAGGCTATAATTGTTAGAGCCCTCAGCACCAAGATTTAATTAATGAATATCAACAGGCAGTCCCACAACAGGAAGAGGCTTAAGGAGCAGCATAGAGGCAGTTTCAAGGAAGGACTTCTTTTTCTTGCTTAATTTACTATTTCCAGCTATTGTTTACAAATCTTTCAAGTCAGTGCACTGCCATTAATGAAAGTGTTTGTGTTTACTCCTTTTTACAGTTCCTTCAAAAACTGACATGTTATTTATCCTCTCTAGAACTAATAACTATAGTACTAATATGCTGGTTATAAAGAGATGGCTGCAGTCTAGACATAGCTAGTTTAAACTCAACTTTTGTTCAAAGGACAGCAAATAAAGGCTAACAGTGCAACTAAGAGAATCAGGCTCCACTGAAAAGTAAAGCATGTCTTTAAACAGCCTTAACAAGTACAGCTGAGAACTGTAACACCTAGCAGAAATATGGGCAGACTGATCTTTGTTTGGTTTGGTTTGTTGGGGTTTTTATTTTGGTAAAATCTTCTATCTTCCCTATTTCTTCAGGTAACAGTCAAATTATTATCCAAATCATTATTAATTAAAATCCATCTTTTCTCACTTAAAAAAACCCAGTAATCTTTTGCACTGGAATTAATTATGTTCTATGCCTAGCAGGCATTCAGGCACCTCTTGCAGACTGGACACAGCTTCAGCAAAATTTCCAGATTCAAACTTCATTGCTGATGGCACACACATTACCTGGAACTGGAGGCAGAATTTCAACTTTCTGGGGTAAAGCTAGCTGTGACAGGTAAATGTTTCTAGCTCTGTAAGAGATGCAAACTAGAAGGCAGCGAGGAAAATATAGTGCAGCTTGTTATGGGAACAAATTTGTGACAATTACTACATTGGCTCACTTGGCTTCAGTGGATCTTTGTGGAATTTTGGCTGCATTGGGTTTGAAAATTGTATTTGCATTTAGCCATAGTGTATCTATATGAATAGGAAATTACATTTATTATATTTATTGATTTAGCACAAGTTTCACATCAGTATTGAAATACAAAAGATCATAAATTCTCTTCTTCCTTCCAGACACAGTTATTTTAAAAAAACCTTATCTGAAGTGCAAGAAATTCACAGGAAAATTTTACTTTAAAAGTACCTTCATATAAAAAGAAAAAGCTTGTTACATTTCCGTTAGAGAGATCTACTACAGAAGTATAGCTGATACCAAATACTTCTCCACATATGATTTATTAGTAATGTTATTGCATGCACTCTTGGAAAAACAGGAAACATTTGGGCAGCTAAATTGGATTTGGTATGGCTCCAAAGGTGCTTCAGTGCACATTGGTTTCAAAATTGAACAGTTATTGTAGAGCAGTAAAAACACCATTTTGATCTGAGGGGACAAAACAGAGCATGATCAGTGACTAAAGTTTCTTTGCTAGTAGAAAATGCAGATTTAGTGTAATAGAAATAATATTCCTAAAACAAGCTTTTCTTCAGTAAAGGACATTACCAAAATGCTTAATTTGACAGACAAGGGAATAATTGAGGATGCTGTTACTTCACTGTTCAGAGAAACCTGTCTAATTTAATGATTTAAGCATAATCTGACTACTTAAACAGTAACACACAGATACCAATATTTTAATAAACCCCGCTCCAGAGAGCACCATGAACGACTTTCTGCAACCACTCGCGGCACTGCTGGCAGCAAGGCATCCCAACAGAGGCTGCTGTTGCTATACCAGCACTCCTAACCCCAGGCCAGGGGGGATACCCAGCCATGCTGAAATCCAAGCTGCCACAATTTTGCGTTAGAAGTATTAAGGTAACTTAGATGGTGGTTACTTTTGCTGCAATAACGCCCCTCACTTGAAGCTAAACAGCCTTCAGAATACGCCCTTGCTTTGCGCATGGAAACAAAGAGCTCTCTTTTGGCTTTATCAGTTGGTCCAAATATTTAGGATTTCAACAGCATGGGGAGTGGGAAAATGATATTTACACTACCCACCTTTAAGCACTTAACGTACTTCCTTCCCCCTCCTTGTCTCCAGTGTCTGCCAGGTTTACATTTGCTGCAGCTATAGCACCTCTGTCTCCTCTGGGAACAGAACACCAGAAACGCTGTATTGCCTCTAGCTTTGTGATAAGTGGCAAGGAAACAGGATGTAAATTCACATGACAAGTACTCACTTCATAATTTTTCATAAATGATAGTGCTATTATATTTGATACTGAACAGGGAAAGTATGTGTACAAACAGAGCCATTAATCTACTTCAAGTCATCTGTAGAGAAATACTTTAAGGATCAGGTTCTCATTTGCTTAATTGATTTTTATTCTCTGCATGCTTGTGCAAGATTATGGTATAAGATGACAACATCAACTGTTCTGGTTGAAACTGAAGAGGGATATCAGAGAACACCACTATGCAAGGAATTTATCTACAGAAAGTTATCACTGCCACCAAAACTATCACTGAGATAAGGAATGTTAATATCAAACCAGGAGGCTACCTTTGGAATGGACAATGTTTGATTAGTAAATATGAAGACACCAGAGTTTACAAATACATTTCTTGCCCTAAATTCTACACCCTTACAACTCCAGTTCTCATAGACCACACGTAGCTGAGGCTTCTTCACTTTGTCCTAAGAACTGTAGGGGTACATGAGAGATGGTCCTCAGAACAACCTGGGCAGACAGGTAATTTAAACTGAACTGGGATCTGCCTGGTATTTCACAAATGGAGAAGTTTTAATAGCACATACCAGGGAAATGCAAAAGTTTTGCTTCTTTGTGGGCGTTTTAGAATCAATTATGATGATTCTAAAGTTTTATTCCATATTGTATCATACTGTCATATATGCAATAGTTAACTCATACTACTTGGATATAAGAACAGGTGGAAATATGAACAATGACAAAAATGAGTCTTTAATTCTTGGTGAAAAAATGCCATAAATTCCACGCAGCCCCATACTGTGTTCCATTAGCAGAATTCACACTATGGCCTTACAATTTATCCTTTTCTTACACATATAGTAAGTTTCATACAGTCTGACCTTATAACATGTCACTAAAGCTAATTCTCTGCAGTGAGAATTGTCATGAAATTCTCTAGGCATGAAAGAGAGAAACTGAAGGACAATTAAAACTCCCACTTATTTGGTGTGTTTAAAAGTAACCATTACACTGCCTGTTGTCATCCTCAAATTACGTTTCTGTGTATCTGTCCAGAATTGGTGTGTTAAAGAGATGCAATTTTAATATTGTGTTTCTAGAGAATTAAAGAGGTACCATCTGAAATTTCTTATTTCACTTGGACAATTGTTCCTGTTACACTCATTTACTTGTTTACATACTATTTATTCTTCATTGTCATAATTTCCACTGTGTATGGCAGAACAGAGCCTTAATTTGTAATACCTTGTGTCACTGTGCTCAGCCAGGTCTAAAGTCTAGCTAAAACTCAAAACACAAGCATAGCTGCAGTATGAAATTAGAACTCACACTAATGAAGAGCTGATTTAGGCTTTCAGAAATCACCATATTCATGTAATTCCAGGCATGGATTACTTGGCCTGTAATGCTGTTGAGCCAGGTTTATCAAAAAATAAGGGAGATTTATAAAGCAACCTTTTAATTGGACACAAATCTCATGCTATGGTTGTTGCTTGAATGGTAGGGACATGGTTTAGTGGTGGACTTGGCAGTGCTGGGTTAATGATTATATGATCTATGATTCTCTTCCTAGCATTTGGATGACTCAAATGCCATGTGGAACAAGCTGTCTGTCTCCTGTATCATCCTTTAGCTATGCTGAGTGCTTAGATGTTTTTCTGCAAGGTTTAGAACCCGTGACAGGCTATGGAAAGTAGAATTTACTCAGATAACCTGCCCTCAGATTACTTGGAGGGAATATATTGTTTCCTAGTTTGTCTCCCTTCTTCACCACTAGCACAATTTTTGTCTTAAGTATTGCCTTAGTACACTTCAGGATCAAAGGTCTTGCATTTATATAAAACACATATTAGAACATAAATATTTCTTCATGCTTGGTGATCCCTCTTTTCTGGAGACAAATTAACGTAATCTTTTGTACACCAATGACACGTTCCTTTGGGAATACAGTAAAATATACTAGAACTTCACCAATAATAAATTTTATTATTGATAAATTGTATCAGGTGAAGCATGAAGCACTCGATTGTTGAACCTTTTATCAATTTGGTTCCCTTCAACAGAAACTTTTCTTGAAATTACCAGTTTCATTAAGCCTGTGCTACAGAAAATAGAAAATATACTTAATAGATGAAGAGTCAGCACTTGAATGAGAATTTACCAGTAAAATAAATTTAAAACTTTAAATACTATAATATAGATATAATACAGGTCATAGAAATAAAGTAAACAGTAGGTTTGGTTGGTTTTGGTTTTTTTTCTTTTGGTGCTTGTTCCATATTAGTGATCATTCATAAAGTAATCACATTAAAACATAAAAATGCACAGCTTTCCCCTGTAGAAGTTCAGATCCTTTATGAAGGCAGGAAAGTCAAAGCTCTGTCTGATCCTCTTCTCTGCATGCTTCCTAGTTTTGCCAAGGAAGCAGTGAAGCATAACTGTTGATTCCAAATCGGCAAGAGTAGGAAGTCTAATTAGTCTGCAAAGGGATGGCCATGCCTTTGTAGTTTGACACTGGATATACTTCAACGCATTTGTACACTCCCATTTTTTAAAAAAGGGGGCTTTGTAAAACTCTGGCATGCTTACATCCTGTCTCTTTTGCAATGCATCATAATGTGGCCAGAAGTGCTGCTATTGTATATCCATCAGAGCAGCTTCCAAGATTAATACATACTTAAATCTTACTTTGTTTCCAAGTTTGAAAGAAATCAGTCCAAACTAAAGACAAAAACAAACAAACAAACCAAAAATCCCAAAACAAAGGAGCAGCACACCTGCTGAATAGATAAATCCTCTATTTAGAAAGCAGGCTGCAGTTAGGTAGGGTAGTAACAGCCAGAGCTATGCAGAGGTCAGGGATTCTGCTTGACACAATGGCCTGCTTTCAACCCCCTCCTTGGTTAATGGGGTTTATGAGGTTACCCTCAGGTTTTGCTATCCAAGAATCTTATAAAAGAAAGCAAAACCCAATCAAAATGGAATCTGCACTGTAAAATACCAGTTCTTGCCCTTTCCCCCTAAACTAGTCTTGGTTCACTGGATGGTCATTTTGGCAAATCTAGTCAAGTTTCACATCCCAAACTGCAATTAGAGAAAATAAACAGTAATGTGTCCTGTTGAGAAATAATATTCTCAAAATTTTAGAGGAAGGAACAACTGAAAAAATAGTATTGGCCAGTGTGGAATAAGGCTATATTAAAAAAAAAAAAAAATTAAATGCAGTGATGCAATTTTCTCCTTGCAGTTTACGAATTGCCTGTTTTGTATAAGATGCTCAAGAAAAATACAGTAAAGAGTAAAAAAGAACACCTTTGGTTAGTCTGCTGACTTTTAATCACTCCAGCCAGAGCAAGGCTGCTTTGAATAAGAATGCCAACCTGAAACAAAAAGTGAGTAATTGTGGCAACCTGTATCCGATGGAAAATAAAAAAGGCAATTCTGGAGCATGCCAATGTCACGGCACAGGCAGAACACTGCGC
>VZTR01022347.1:131372-147512 GCA_013400775.1 Chaetops frenatus | reverse complement strand
TTTCTGAACACAGCAAACACTTTTATGTACATGAGTACTCTTATTGCCTCAGTAAGACCATTCACACGGATGGAGCTACTCAGGCAACTAAGTGCAAGATAAAGGCCAGATATGTGTGGTTTCTATTACCAAAAGCTGTTGAGCTGAAGTGCAGCAGTTATGAGTACCTGCATGCCTGTTTTACAAACACAGATTTAGTATTGACACTGAATGAAGTACTTTTCCCCAGACTGTGCTGATACATTTGATTAACTTCAGCACAAAAGAATATTGCTGTTTCTTACAACAGTTTACAGAGATTTCAGTAGGGGCTCGTTCCTGCAAAGACTAATTCACACCAAGAGATATGGACTCTATCTTGAGCAGGGCCATATCTTGACACTATGCTATACACCTCAATCTTTGAAAAGCCTTTCATATTACAAATTGAAAAGGTGCTTGCACTGAGAAGCATGCAGACTGTGGATATTCTTTCACAGTCACAAGCAAAGATACATTATGTATTGAATTAATACAATCCATAAAGATCTCTTTATTCTACCCCACACTCACTATTATTCATAAAAATGCTTACAATGCATTGTAGCAAATGTTAGGCCTAATTAATTATGTGGAAAACATTTTCCCACTGGAAAGCATTGGGAGAAATCAGGTCATCCCAATGTCTCAAGTCCTGCAATACCTTTTTAAAAGTAACATTTCCAAGTATTTTGGGAGATGGACCATTACTCAAGGTTGAGCGGAAGCCAGAAAAACCTTCCCAAAAGCTCACCACCTTAACAAATTTAAATTCTAACTCTAGAATCACTTCAGTCTCGCAATCCAATCCACAAATTCATCAAGATGTCTTAAAATAGATGCTTTATCATTAATACCTTAAGAAAGCTATTATGTACCCATGGTTAATGTTTTTTTCAATAAATAAGATTTTAATCATCTCAGGAGCCCTTCTTTGCATCTCATACTGGTAAATAACTTTCATCAACAATGATCTGTACTGTAAGTGACAATGACAATGTACTTTTTGTACTGATACAATCTCATCCAATGCATACTAAATTCACATTATGATCAGCGTTGCTTCAGCTTCCAGTATCCTAACTTTTATTAAAAAAACCAGTCTTGTTAGGACTCAAATGAATTACATTGTATTTTGTGTTTTCAGTTTTGCTGCATTCTAATCCTCTGGTTAAAATCACAGGATTTTCCCCAGTTCTCTCCAGGTCTTGCAATACTTCCCAACTTCATCTCATCCACAAATTACATTTGAATTAGATGGTGACCTCAACCTAAGTCACAGATACATGAAACAGGCTGTGTCCCTAGGCTGATCTTCATTTCCATTCTGAAAATAATTTAGAATTTACTGCAATCTTTTTCAACCAGCTTTAATCCATTTTTCAATTCTCATGTTAATCTATTTCCATCTAAGTATTTTTAGAGTCAAGCATTACTTCATTTTAAGTAAATTAAATTAATTGCATTCATTTTCTAAAAATTCAGTGTCCCAAATCACTTGGGGTGAGGGCAAGGAAGAAATACACTATATGTTATCATACCCATGGTTGAATTTCCAAAGCTTTTGTTCACCATCTGAATTAATTACTTGCTTAGTCTTGTGCTTAAAATAGCAGGCCTAAAGTTGATCACAGCTGTTTTTTTTATTTTATTACAATTGCTTCCTTGCATTAAAGGTTCTTATCACTGCATTGATACTTATTTCTGTGTTGTAGAATGGAGGTTATTTTGGATCTCTGATAAATTCAACATTTTAAGATTTGCATTAGATGCTACTACTCTATATAAATTTCTGCCTGTCATTTACAACTACAGTGTTTCCAGATTTCATATCTTCTCATTTCTGCCCATCGTTCCCTAAATTATCCTATCAAGTTTTTTCCCATTTCTTCTTGTAGTGGGTTGACCTTAGTGGGACACCAGGTGCCCACCAAGCCACTCTATCACTCCTCAGCAGGACAAGGGAGAGGAAACAAGATAGAAAACAACTAGTGGGTTGAGATAAGGCAAAAAAAACCCCAAAAAAACCAAACCAAACCAAACAAACAAACAAAAAAAACCCACAAAAAAAACCAACTTCTCTGCCTCTCCTAAAAATTCTATTTACTTGGGGAACTTATTGTAATGACCAGCCCTTCTCCTGTCATTACTTGTCAGAATTACAAAAATCCTGACTATATTAACAAGTGATAAATCTAAATAATCCCATTTTACAGATGGGCTAATTGAGGCAAAGAAAAGTTTACAATTGCATCAACTGCTTAGCTGGAGGTCTCCAAACATCTACAGATTAGTTTGATGGGCTCTGACTTGGAAAATGGCTCTGAGTAGAGTTCATTCCCATATATCCTTCTTTAGATGTTGTAGTCATACTGCTGCCAAAGAGTCTCTGAAGCTCAAAAGGGAAGTACAATCACTACTTCTTTCTTTACAGCACAAAGCAGCTAAAACCCAGACCAGATAATCTTCACAAATTACCTGAGAATGCCTAAACATGTGGACTACCACTCAGACTTAGCATTGTATTAAACTACAGCAACCTCCTCCCAGCTATAGGAATACCACAGATTGAATACAGACACTGAAAATAGGGAGGCAAATCAAAACAGGAAGGAAAGCACAAAATCAGTAGATAGCATTTGAAGGCAAACAGACCTCTGTAGTTCTCTGCAGATAACAGGCAGCGACTTATGCAATCTCCTAAGTTTTCCAAAAGGGCACATCAAGTCAATTTTAATTACTTAATAAATATGATATATCTAATAAGCATAGATTCTTAGGATGGGAGGATCTACTCCTCTCCATTTTCAGAATGCTGTCAACTTGTATTTTTTTTTGCTTCCCTTTTGTAGCTAGACTTAAGATTCTGCTATTATTTTCTCAACTAGATTAATGTTCTCCTGTGCTGTAACTCAGATTTGTTCCAGTCTGCATAAAAAAAAGTTGCTTTTTGTTCTTGTCATTCTAATCCTCCTTTGCACCTCTCCTATCCCCCTGTAATCTTCTGCCTTAAGATCCAGCATTTTTTCTCATCACTTTCAAGGTTCTAAAGAAATCAGACAACTCTAACCTCATTCCAGTCACTGTCTTGCTCCCATTCCATGTGGGATTTTAACTATTTCTTCTGTTTTCTTCTGCAATCACTTCTGAGCCCCCTCTGATTCTGTGGCAAATGCAATTGTTTTTTCTCCTCTGGCATGTGTCTTCTCTCTTTCAAGTTTGTTTTCAGTGCTCTTATAAGTAAGTTTCATATTCTGAGATCACTTAGGGCATTACAAAAGTGTCTATAGTCAGACTGTTCCAATACTCTTGCAAGCCAAGGAGAGCTCTGCTGGCAGCACTAATATTCTTTTCTTGATTGACAGTGAAATATCTAATGGAAATGCATGTTTTGTCCCGTTCTCTTGTTACTACAGCTGTGCATTGAAAGGTGGTGATGCAGTAAGAAAAAAGTGCTGCTCCTTTTCCCAACAAACTTGGTTAAAATTCCAGTGTTTAAAAATCGGTACTCTGAGGTGATTGTGAAAAACAGTTGCTGTCAGTACCAGGATGCATTGGTGGTTTACAAACTTGGCATCAAGGTCTAGGTTTTCCTAGTCCAGATATCCTGGCTCAGGGTCCAATTCCATAAACCACACGACAAAGGATACTGTAAAAGTATGCAAGAATTACACTTTGTAAGCATGGGCACTTTCCAATCTCAATCAAAACATTAGCACAAAGACTTTACAATAACAGAAACACACTTGATCTTTTGTAAATTTAACTTCCTCTGAATTTTTGTTCTTATTCTTTTTGTACTGGGCTCCTATTTTACTGCTGACATGAAAAGCAAGAAAACCAAAGATCATTCATTTGGAATATCACACAATTAAGTGCTAACTTTTGTCCCTATGCTAGTACATTTAAAACCTCACATTAAGAACAACATTTGTCAGTAATATCTATATATTTGTATCTGACATTTTCCCAATACTTCTAAACAAGGTAATAATTGTTTTTTTAAAGGCATTCCTATACCATTGAATTTACATACATTATATTATTCATGCACAGATGTGTCTGCACACAAACCACCTCCACCCACCAATTCTGCTTCAGGCAGGAAGTTTCCCTGCTGTTAGTTTCTTGTAGGGTCAGTATTATAGTCTCAAGTATTACTGTTACAATCACATTCCAGAATGTGATCATACTTAAGTCTGTACTTCTGAAACTTCGCTTACAAAGGACACTATTAAAAATTCCACCTAAAACTATTTCAAAAGTTTGAAAACATTGCCTTCAGTATTAGTAAATCAAATTGATTTGAAACAATCTCCACCGTTTCATAAAGCATGACCTCCTGTGCAATACATTTTTTAAAGAGTTCTGTAGGAATCCTTATGTATAATATGGAACTTTCCCTGCAGAGAAATGAAAATACAAAGAACTGCAAAAACATAAAGCCTTTTAAGTAAAAAACACAGAATAGAATGACTAAAATTCTACCTGACATAAGCAGCAAAACTGAACATGGAATACCTGATTAAAATCTGACAGATGCCTCTTTTTCCTTTCTTAAGCAAGACTTAGAAGACTGAAAATTCACAATCTGAAGGAGAGTGGCCAACAAGTATGTAGGTGGCAGTCAGATTGAGAAGGAGAGTTGCTAACTGCAGCATGGAACAAAATCAGCACTCTCCTTTATTTAATACTGTACTTGTTTGTGTGGAGAAGCTGTTGAGAGAAGCTATGTGCTGCTACTTTATCACTCAGAACGACTGTAAAATGAATCAGTCAACACTTAAAAGCTCACACAACATTTAACAATGGAGTCATAAATTTCAGTGCTTGCCACAAATTGATATTTGGAATAGTTATAACCTATGTGCCTACATTCTCCTGACATTTTCAAATATGTACACTTTTTGAAGTCTTCTGCAACACTGGTTTGTACTTTTGGGCTATCTACTGTATTTAAAGCTGTCCCAGAGCCTATACCTAATGGAATGGAAATGCTTTGCTATAATTTACTTTAGGCATCAGTCTGCATGATAAATATTCAGTCTGTTACATCAAAAATTAGCAGCTTAAAGATGGGGTTTAAAACATGGTTTTATAAGCTACTACAAAACTTTTCAATTAAAAAATAAATGATCACAGCAAAATAATTTTATGCAAAATAAAATTCAATAGGCTATGTCAGGTATTGAGGTCTGAAGGTTGGTATTAGGATATGTTCCATTTTGAATGAAATTTTATATAGTAAATCTTCTAAACACCAATTTATTTTTAAAAAGAATGTCTTGCTAGCTTCTTTAAGAAATTTTTAAACTTCTGTATTAACATTTTCATCTTTATTCCCCTGAGGAACGCTTACATTAATTTCTTTCTAGGCAGAAGAAAGTTAACAGATGTGTAAATGATAATTCAAACAAATTGCTTATGACTTTTGCATTGCTTATTGCTTTTTTACTGATGATTCCCTGGTTTCCTAGAGGAACCAAGAGGTTCAATATAGTAATGGCCAACAGAAAATACTTTATACACTTTAAGAAATACTTGAATTTTCATTTTCAAGCATAGTTATATATTCCATTTCAGATGATTCAATCACAAAACCCCCCCACAACTTTAATTTAAAAGCCCCAAATCAACACAACATTATATCATAGTTTATTCATTTTTGCATGTAATACAAAAGCCCCAAAGTTCTTTATTTTATAAATAGAAATAGGTAAACTGAATTTTTCCTACAAGTTCTGGGGACTGAAGCTGGTTTTAGAAAGTAGTAGTATGATCCTGAAATGAAAGCAACTTCTGACTATTTTATAGCAATGCTGCATATACTTTATAGCAATGCTATGGTGTAAACCAACAATTATATATGTAAAAGGATCTGCAGTAATAAAGTTTTATACTGAAGGGAGTGATCTATCTTGCATGAAATGCTGTACAAAATACAGACTTATTGCTCAGGTCTGTATAGCATTACAGACAAAAAGGCTTCTGATGGTGTTATTCTAAATTTCTCCAAACAATTAAAATCTAACCCAAGTCACTGTCCAGATAAGCATGCTATACCATATCAGAAAGCAACACAAAAAATATCGTATTTTATCTATTAAATCTCAGTCAACCAAAGTGCTTAAGCATACATTTTTAAGTTTTACATTACCCATTTCAAATCTGCTTTCAAAGACACTACACACTTTAAAAGATACAACCAGCTAAACTTTAATGCATGCTTATTTTTGATTTTCTTTTCCTCATCTTTTTGCTTTGAATATAAGATTTATTTTAGTCACTCCAAAGCAGTGCAGTTATAAATAATGTGGATTTGATCTGGCAGCTTGGAAAGACAGAGAGATCAGATAAAATTAAAACTATTACATATATCAGACATGCTTTGTGGTGTACTTAATTATTGTATCACACCAGTTAAAAGACTGTGTATTCTTTCTTTTAAACAGCATGGGGGAATTTTTAACAATCAAGAGCTCTACAGCTGCAATGGTAGACCTAATAAAGACTCCAAATTCAGTTTCCAAGATGTTTTAATTAAATCCCAAGTCCAAAAAGTCTTCACAACAAAGCAGACAGGAAAAAGTATTAGTTGGAAGTACAAAGCTCTACGACACTAATACCAGAGACAAACCTATAGTACTTGAATGGCTGAAGAACAAGCTTTTTTTCCAGCCTCTTAAAAAGATGGACTAGTTTAGATGCAAGTCTTCCTGAAAGTTCAAGTTATTTAGAATCTCTGCCTCCAGTTTCAGGATCATTGTTGATAAATACTAGTATTTTCTCTTAATTACCCATACATATAAAAAATTGTAAGTGCTCACACAGAAGGAGCAAGAACCAATAACCAAGCATACATGTAGTAGTCCATACAGCTGTGGAGGATTAGATTGGAACACCATCAAAATTACTCCCTCTGAAGTATCAAGAGATGTTTTTTCCAGCACATTTTCAAATTAAATACAAAGGTCCTCAAGACTCCCTCAATTTACATCTCAGATAATACAAATACCAAAATAATTTATGTATAGGAAAGGCCTTCCCAGTGTGGCCCTGTCAGCCTTCTCACATGCTCCCATCTCAGAAGAAAACCACTAATCTTAATTACCATTTTAAAGCTATTACACTTATTAAATAATTGTTTGCAATAATAAAACAAGAGTAAGAATTTTAACAGAACATCCTAATTCTCAAGTTTTTTACATCAGCATTTTCCAATTCTGATAATCCAAATATTGCAAGATGAATTCCAACTCTTGAGTGGTGTTCACAGTACTTTCTTCAGTATTTTTGCATACATCAAGCTACTGCATTCATGTTTCAAGCTCCACTGTCTGTAAAATGAAAACAGAGATTCCTACTGTACCATTAATTGCTAATCTGACACTGGAACAATGGTTTCATTGCCATGAGTGATGAGCTTAAGAATTTCTGTGTAACTCCACTTCCCTAGCAGGTACAGTAATAAACTGTTAGTTCTTTAAGCAAAAGACATGAATCTGCTGGATTAAAGCTTCATTCTCTGCCTGTAATCAGTAACTTGAGGGCCTTCTGTAGATTCTGCACAGCAGTGCTTACATCTTCATACTGCAATGCACTGCCAGCATATTTGCAATATTTTTGAGCTCTGGCAAAGTCCTCTGGAGTCAAGCGGACTTCTCCTGCAAAGACATAAGTATTACAAAGTTACTACAAAGGAAATCTGACTTAAGCTTCCTTTCTTATGACTTTTATGTTTTACTTATATTTGTGGTAATATTAGGAAAACCAGGCTAATATTTGTGGTAGTATTACAAAGACCAAGCTACAGTATTTCTTTTGTTCTCTTTTCTTTCCATTCATATAAAGCTTAATTTCTTTGCTATTGAAAAATGTGAGGATCTTTCTAAATACTGGTATTTGCATGACCCAGTGCCTTTCAAAAGCAATCCAATACCTTTGGGAAAGATCTGCTCTTCATCTAAGACAGCAAAGGAGAGCTTTTACATGACATTAAGTTAGCTGTAATCATATTACACCCTGCAAGAAACAAGGACAGTGCTTTTTGTGTTTACAGCATAATTACTCTGCTTTCTTCAGGAATTACACATAGTTAGAAACTGTTTCTTCTCAACTGGAATAACTTTTCAGAATGTAGAAACACTTCTCACTGGCATGTTTTCCCACATTTTATGTTTCTCTTTTTCCAAATAATTTTTATGTTTCCAATTTTATGTAAGATGACTGAAAATAAAATTGATGTCATTAAATGTGCCCATTTTTTGTAACACTGGAGAACACTAACAAAAAAGATTTCCATAATANTAATTTATTACTTATTATTTTCTTGATATAAGTTAAAACTTTAGGCACTCTGTAGCGCTCAAACACATACATTCAGTCTTGGAGAAGGCATTGTAGGGACTTATGACCTAACTGGCAGAAGATTTTATACATGAGTATCACTGATGTGAGTGTAAAATGGAGCACAGCTGTGTTACTGTACCTCCTTCCATCCACAAATTCACTGGGAGTTTTAAGGCTAATCCCATGCCACTCCAATAATCTATGGACAAATTATAAAATCTTTAATCAGGTTCTTTCAAAACAATTTAACTTGTAAAAGACAGATTTTTATGGGGACGGATAAATCATTATATAAAACTCTAAAGATTATGCATATATTTAATAATTTCCCACACAGCATTTTATAAGCAATGAATAGATTTCACAGATTAAGAGAAAATGTGTTTTTAAATGCACTGTACATTTTAAATAAAATTTAGTTAAACAAAGATTTAGCTCTCTAAGTACATTTTACTTTTAGTCAACTACATGAATATACTTAACGCCATTTTTTAGGGCACAATTTCAGTTAGCTGGATCCTTTTGTTCAAAGTAGAACTATTATTAGCAATACTGTGAGAATGTTTACTAAGGAATCTCAGTTCTTATCAAAAAATGTCTATTATATTTGCTTTTCCTTCCCCCAATCATATTGAAGAACAAACAGCTTTTGAACAAATGAAAAAGAAAACCTGGGAATATTAAAAACTAGACTGGTTTGCTGGTTTTCAAAACAATCCTACCCAGATAAAAAGCAGAAAGGTAAGCACTCTGGAGGTTAATTTTATCAATTATTAAACTATACTCTAGAACTCTACTTATTTTCCTTTCAATAAATAAATATAACCATTGAGGGACATAAAAACTTGATGGGTTCATTATCGTTGCAATGTATATTAATCTAGTGCTAAGTAAGTGAATCCATTAAATCTCTTAAAATACATAAAACATGTGAGCGGATACACGCGAGCATAAACACAGGCACACACCTCGGGTATTTTGTAACCTCAATAAAGCCACAGACTAAAAGCAGCTGGGGTCAATCTCTGACCACATTACTGAACATCTTTAAGAAATTAAAAAGACCAAGTTCCCCTCAAAGTAGCTTTATGCTATGATGCCAAAAGAAACTACAAAATCATTCTTTAAAAACTGGCCAAGGCATCAGTCCAGTATTCAACTAATTTATTGGAAGCAAGCCTAAATTCACCCGTCTAATCTTATTTTTACAGTAAGCTCTATTAATGTTTTGCTGGCATAAAGCCTTATTTATTATGAAATCTACCTCAGATGGTATTATGACATAACTTGAGGAAAAAAAATTACTAATTTTAAATTTATAAACCAAAGTTCATACAGTAATAGGGTTGATCTTTTGATGTGCTCAGTAGCCTGAGCTCCTATTGAAGTCAACACCTCACAATGGAAAAGCAAAATAGAAACAAACCAGCTCTGTGTTCTTAAGTTTTCAAAATAATGTAATAACTTAACTGTAATGACTGTACTTACATCAATGGTATAACCACAAAAGTTACTTACTGACTTCAATTTACATATCCTAAGGGTTAAGCAGTTTTGGAGAAAAGGCCCTAGGGGTCCTGGTGGACACTGATTTGCCCATGATCCAACAATCCGGTCTTGTGGTGAGGAGAGACAAAGGCATCCTGTGCTGCCATTAGGAAGAGCACTGCCAGCACATCCATGGACGTGACCCTGTCCCTTTCAGCCCTGGTGAGGCCACATCTGGAGTGCCGTGTCCAGTTCTGCGCTCCTCGGCACAAGAGAGACAGACTGACACCCTGGAGACAGTCCAGCAAAGGGCCACAAAGATGACTAAGGGAATGGACCATCTCACACAGGAGAAGTGGCCAAGAAAGCTGGGACTGTTCAGCCTAGAGAAGAGAGGGCTCAGGGGGAGATTATTAGTGTATATAAACACCTGAAGGGAGACTATTTAAAGGGCAGAGATGGGCTTTTTTCAGTGATGTCCAGTGACAAGACCAGAGGCTGAAACACAGGAGGGTCCTGGGTGAACATCAGGAAATAAGTTTTTACTCCAAGGGTGACCAAGCTCTGGGACAGGTTGCCCAGAAAGGTTGTGGTGTCTCTGTCCCTGGAGAGATCAAAAAATTGTCTTCTTATTAGCAGTGACATTTTTTCTTGAACTTGTTCAGTGCAGGAAATTAAACCACAGGGAGAGTGCATGGCCAAGGGAACACACAAAGAACATGGGTCCTGAGTGACTGATTTTACATGACCCTTTCCTTGAGCAGAGGGGCTGGACCAGACCACCTCCTGAAGGCCCTTCCAACCTCAAGTATCCCATGATTTTTGGCTCAAAAAAAGCCCAACAACACTGGGATAGGAAAGGTATATTGTATTTATTCTGAAACAAACCTGCTTCTGTGTTAATCTGGAATTATTAGTACTGTAGTTATAGTACAGAAACATGACAGGAATATGGAATTTGTAACAACCAGCACGATTCTTTTAGTTTAAGAGGAACACAAAGTGAAAACTATTTGACTAGAGCTGCTGAAATAATTTTTGGGGAAAAAAAGCAGATTAGGAGTGAAAGTAATGTGTATTTTAAATAATTTATTGGCTTCTCCCTGGAATCCTTTTCTACCCATCAGATGTTTTGCCTTTTTATGATGCCCAAATATAAGTCAATTGATTTAAGAATGTTTTAATCACACAAATTGGTGCATAAAAACAGAGATGGCAAAGGTAACAAATGGTTTTTGAAACAAGATACTCTTTTTTCCCATTAAATCACTTGAAAGATTTGAAATAGAAGTACTCAATGATTTCTTTTTAAGATCATGAAAAGACATTCAAAGTCAAATGATTATTTCTACTTTGTGTGTATAATATCAAACATTATACATACAACTACAATGGACAAATGCTTTCTTTATGCTATGCCACCTGTGGAAGGCACCATATGGCAACATAAGATGATCTTATGAAAACTGTGTAGCACAACTGTGAATGCCTTTAGTGTTAGCAAAATCTACGGGTAATAAATTTTTTAAGAAAACTACACCAGGGAAGTGCACACACACGTACACGAAGTTGCTGCACAACTCTACATTCTGTTGTCAGACACATTAACCCATGCTTAAATACAAAGCTTTGACACTTTCAAAAGTCAGTGTTAAACTCTGAAACCTCCTCCCACAAGACAGGACAACAATCGAAAGATTTATACTAACTAAAAATCAAAGAACACTATTTCTTTAACTTAATCGTCCTTTGATAAAATATTCTAGTCCTCTCCACCAGAAGTTTTTCTCTCATAACAGCATTAATCAAATGGCTTCTCTCATGTTATGGGAAGCAAAGAAAATATATAATTTATTTTTAAAATATACATTTGATCTTACTACAAGAAAGAGTCTTGCAGGAATATGTGGAATATCCTGTTTGGCTATGCCTATATTACCACATTCAACACTGCCAAGGAAGGCGTCTCAGCACTCAAACTTGACTGTCTGCAGTGTCAAACTGCTGGAACAAACTCCAGTATGGTTTTGGCCCATGCAAACTAGCACTTTCCCAAACAATTCCTGGGCATGACTTGTGGTCAGAGCAAGCTACAGACCCTTCAATATGAGCAGTCTTCACAAACTACCTTGTTTAGGTTTAAAAGTTTAATAGTATGGATGTGAGAGGTTCTGTGCCAGCTGTTCTCTGTGCCAAATATCTGCAAGCATGTAAAATTTGTTAGCATAGACACAGACATTGTGTCTAAATCATGGAACAAATGTACCTTGCACTGCGCTAGCTCTGTGGATCTACTGGATGGAGGGCAACACTGATCTCTCCTTCCCATCCAAAGGAAACCTCAGTTCCACAGGAATGGCACATACCTCAATATGCAGCAAGGATCTCACCCAGATATGTATGTATATTGCAGCTCAGGAATGGGGGAGGGCTCCTGGGTCCCACAGTTTTGTACATCCATTAACAGATACAGCCATTTCTCAATCTACTTATGGGTTAGAGAACAAGGCCACTGTTGGCACAGAAAGGACTCCTCAGCAGCATGAGGAGAAGAATGCACAACAGGACAGTGACAGTCAAGGACAAACACTTTCCATTGCTCTCAAGCTTCTCAATTCCACAAACGCAAACAAAACTGTCACTGTATCTCTGCGGACACAACCCCTGTGCCCTCCGAGAGTCCTGCATAACTGACAGTGTATCTTCTACGTTTTCAAACCAAGAACCTGTATGAACTTTATCACCTCTTTGGGTGCACTTTTGCAGCACTCCCTCTTAAGAATGTAATACTTTGAGCTGTTACAAGACTCCAACTTGTAGTGACACAACAGATGTGCAGAGGAGGAATGCAGGAATGCAAATACTCAGGTCAGATCAAGTTAGAGATTTATCATGGTGCTTAGCAAGGGTCTTAATCTCTTAATTACACAATATTACTTATTACGCATTATCATAAAGACACTTAATTCCTTTTTATTTATGTACTTATTAAACCAGGTTATCTCAGGTAGGTGGTAAAAGAGAGCAATGCACTGATACTATTCAGATATTGAATAATGGAATGTCTTAAACTTAAAAAATTTAAGTGTCAAGCAAAATTATGAAATTTTTGACAACCAGAAACAAATGTTCAAACCAAGAAACAATGATGATTGAAATTTTCAGAGTAGTTACCAAAAAACCTGTTACAATGACTGTCTAGAAGATCATGACAAGCCAGTTAAACATGAAAGCTCTGCTGCCAAACACCACAAAATTTGCCTTCCAACTAGCAGTTGCTATGGCAAGGCTTAAGTAGAGCTCTGAGTCATTTCAGTTGAGGAGCTACCAAAGCCCCCACAGCAGTCCCCAAAACTCAAAAACTATCACCAAATTTAAATGTTACAGCCACAGGTCAGAGGTGTTGTGTTCCTGCCACATGAGACATTAGTGCCAGCTCAGCATGGTGTTAATAATGCCAAGGCTGTAGGTTCAATCCCTGTATGGGCCATTCACTTAAGAGTTGGATTCAATCCTAATGGGCACCTTCCAGCTCAGACTGTCCTGTGATTCTGTGATTATAATAATATGCCAGAAAAACTACAGTACCTACAGTACCATTTGCTCTTAAGGAGAATACTAAAGGTTAATATGTCTCTATCAATGGCAAATTTTTCTATTTTTAAGACATCTTCTATAAAAATGGCTTTCTAATATATTAAAATGGAAACATCCTTAAGCATTCTTATGCCAACAGACTAAAAACAAGTTAACCATTGATTTCTTCCTATGGCATTCAATTGAAGAAAAATGCTTTTTCAGTAAAGCTATTTTAACACAGACACATTCTTCAACAACATAATTCAGTAACTAAATATTTTTAAGTTATAAAATACAAATACATACCTATCTAAACTTTGTAGTCATAACAGGCAATGTTTTACTGTGGTTAGCACTAGAACTTAGCATAGCAGTTATGTATATTGCTATATATTTTGTACATATTGTATACTAATATATACTACCAGCTTTCTCTGATGAGGATAAACTGTAAGGGAGAATGTGAACAGATTTTGTACCAGGACTTCTAGACCTCCTCCTCATTCAACATCCATGTTATATTGCCAACAGAAATCTGATTATTACAAACAGATGTAATTTATGGGGGTTTTTAATACTGTTTTTCTATTCCATGGACAGAAAAATTCTTAGAAAACACTGAACTCTTTGTCCAAGTGTACATGAGCATTCAAATTAGAATCTAGGATAATTCCAGCTTTACAGTCAGTCACTACTCTTCCACAGGCCATGGTTTCTCTAAGCTTAGACTTTATGTGTACACTTCAAAGCATGGTATATGCCAACAGACATAAAATAGATATGGTAGAGGTTATGAGTGATTTCAACATCAAAAACAGATGACATCTTAGAAGATAAAGGCCTTGATTAAATGGTACATCAAAATAACATCATAAGCAGTACCTTATAAATAGTTTCATTTAACACAGGTACTACTTATAGTCAGGAAGCACACACTATTATTTTACAAAAAAGCACAACTTGCATGTTTTATGCATTATTTTATGAAGTTAATAAGTAACTTATATGCTGACTGTGTAGAACAAATTTTAAGTAAATGGAATGTGCATTAATTACAAAAAAAATAATTTAGCAAGGCTATCAGGAATATAGTCTTTTAAAAGTATATCAGAATCTCACCCGAGAAGCAACAATATAAATAATAAAAAGCCTTACACTATGCTAGCTCATTGGTTCAAAACAGTCAGAGGGACAACACTATATTATAACAGCTTTAAGAAACTATTAATCTCTTAGCAACACAATGCTTAGATGTCCATTCTTTTTAAAAATTCTGGAATAGCATCCTGATAACAATGACAGTATTTCTCAAACTTTTTCCTTCAGTGCAGGGGAGAGACACAGAGGTCACAGTACATCCATGTACAAACAATACAAATGCCACAAGCTCACCTGCAGACTGAGCGGTGTAAAGGGAAGGATCAACTAGAGGAATATTCTGAGGAGCAGGCTGAATGGTGTTACTTGTCACTCCTGCAAATCCATGCAAATAAATGGACTTGGATTATTTTTACTTATTGGCTTTAAAAGTAAGCAAACAAAACAGGTCAGGTAAACCTAATTAAACTGCTGATAGCTTACTAATTCTGAAAATGTGTTATAAAGAATTTTAATGCTTTCACTTCAAATATTAATGTTCTATAAAATAAAACAGAAGAATGTACAGCCTGGCATCCATTTTACCAGCACAAGATTTCACAGAAATGTAATTTCAGGCATTAAAAAAATAAGAAAATACTAGTCCAAGAAACACTGTTTACCCAAAAGTTGTGATGAAAACCCATTAAAGTGTGAGAAAACTTTTATATTTGAAACTTAAATTCTACATTCTAGTACCAGAAGCACTATACATTATTATATTTTTAAAGCCCTGTGCCAGTCAACTCACACTTGCAAATTATCTCCTCCCTAATTACTTTGAAAACAATTAGCAAGAATAAAAAAGCTAGCTATGTTTAAAAGGGAAATAGTGGTGCTAGAAAAAGAAACAGCACTTTATGCTGTGAAGCATTCCTTTATCTGCATTCCCATTTTAGGTACACTCATTTGCTTTGATCCAAAACTGTTTTTTTGCATCATGTCCAGAACATACCAGTCTAGCATGAAGTTATTTCCGCAACATCTGCTGTGTAGGAAGAGGGTATAATCACTTTTCTAAATTACATCACTCCATTGAATGATTGGTGGGGTTAAAACTATGCAATGCACAGAATTCATGTATTTCAACAAGGTACGTACTCTAATTTTTTTTCAGATCTCGTAAAGAAAAAAAAACATACTCTCCCTCCCAGACCCAAAAAACCACCCACGTATCTGAAGGATTTCCCTTTGATAAAGCTGAAAAAAGAGCATCCTGCACTCTTCATTGGGTGAAGTATATTTTAAATGAGAAAGTAAAAGAAAAGGAGGGACTGAGTGACAGAAATATCTCATATGCTCAATAATATAAAAATGTATGTGAACAATAAGTGGTCATCAGGATTGAAATAAAGAGATTTTAATTTTTTTGTCTTATTAATAATTAATTAATAATTCTATTCTACTATTATTATAGGAAGGTCCTATAAGGTTAAAAAGTTGTATTCACCAATCACTTAATACTTTTTTTTTTTAAATACAGCATCTGGGAAGGAACTTGGAATTTTTAAGCACTTGGTTTTGGTCCAAATATTACACATAATAATAAGAAGGATGTAGGAGCCAATA